>NDXB01016817.1:203843-231609 GCA_002631895.1 Agapornis roseicollis
GTTAGTCAATTTAATCTGAAGCTGTTATTTGATTAAAAAACAAAACAAAAATATCCCCCCCCCCCCCCCCCCCCCCCCCCCCACACACACAGAGGACAACAACTGAGTCAGGACATTGGTTAAACATATGCTCTAACTCGGACTGTGCCCATAAATATCAGAGCTACTTATAAAAGGTGGAATTAAACATGTGCTGAAAGCTTTGCTTCACTTGGAGGAAGCAAATTGGGGGATGCTTGAACAATGGAAAAGTGACTCTTCAACTACTTTGGAATCAAAATCTTGTATTTCAATGAGCACTGCGGGTGAGTATCAGAGATTGTTATGGAAATAAATGGTGTTGTCTTGGGCAAGGTTTGGAGGAACTAAATTCCAGACCTCTAAAGTTAAAGCTAGAATTGGGATGGCAGTTAAAATTTCCTCATGTCTCTACTTTTGGTGCCTCTATATCGTGGCTAACATACATGATTTCTTCCACTGCCAGTACTTCTAGTGTTTGACGTGGTTTGAAATCTGTTTTTCCCTGTTGGAGAACAGAAGGTTTAGGTCTCCAGCTGTCAGTTTGACACTTCTTGACAGCACAGACCTCCCTCTTTGGCACTGTGTTTTGTAGCTTTTCTGTCAATGTCTCCTGCTTTTTGAAGAAAGAAATCACTTAATTCATTATGGCTGAAATGCAGTCCTCTACAGATAGCCACCATATGATCTCTGCAACCCTAGGGCACTGTCTGCTAGGATCTAACACAGGGATTCCAAAGAGAACTTGGGACACATTTTAGAGGTGACTGGACCTTGTTCTGGACCACTGCCTACAAGAGAACTCCAGTGCAGGGAAAGAAAACGCACATGAAATAATATCACAGATTTCCTCCAATATGTCGTTATTTATATACAGCTACTTATAACCCGCAGAAGGTCTCTAAGCATTGCTTACTATAGAAGATCATGTAAACAGGAACACTTGATAGACAGCTGTCCTCTTGAGCCAATAAAATGAAAAAATGTAGCTTGTGTATAAACTCTGCTAAAATGAGATCTAAATGTCATTAAAAAAAAAAAGAGAAGGCCTATTTATAAACTCTCTTCCACACTCAATAAAAGTCTGCAGGCTAAAAGTGAGAAAAGCCTTCCACCATACGGGTTTGCAAAACACATGGAAAAATAAAGATGTGTGTGTTTACAGAAAATATCCTAAACTCTCAGGCTGCTCTCAGCACCCAGGCAATGATCACAGTTGATGGGTTCCATGGTGTCGCTGTAAGACTCATTATGTCAAGCATCCATCTTGGCTCAAAGACTTCATACATCTCTGCCTGCATATCACTGCTGTGATTAATTCTGTAATTCACAGGAGGAGGAAGTGCCATGTAGACAAGGCAATAAAAGTTAGGTGGAAAGAAAACTGCTTCCAGCACTTCTTCTGCAGTACTGTGGGAAAACATATTCTTTACATCCATCTACTAATTGTGGTCAGCACCAAATACATATCTCTAAACAATTACTCCAAGATGTAATTGTGCAGTTTTGAAACAACAGTGTCACACAGCTTCTCAGTTTTTCCACCTCATTCACTAGATGAATCATGGTAGAAAGCAGCTTCTTAAATTTTAGGCTTTTAGTCACATAGTGATGAGGTGACCAAGCTTAAACACTGAGTTACCCAGAGTCTGTTCCTTTATGCTTAGTCTGGAGCTTACAAAACAGTTTAGGGTGGCTTCTGTTACAAGGGTGACCCATGTTTGCTTTTTTTTATTAACTACAATTGTCTTTATTTTAGAACTTAGATTGACCACACCTAAATTAGAGGCATAATTGAGGAAAAGAAGAGCAGCAAAAGAGATGGCAAGTAAAACAGACACTGATTTATAGCAAAGGATCTGGTGGCTTAGAAACAAAAGTGTTCTCAATCATGACACAAATAAAACAGTGACTTTTTTCAGTATCAGGACTGTGGAGTAACCATTGTCTCCTAAGTAAGTTTACTATGGCTTCTTTCTAAAGCAGGTTTTGTTATGGACTCTTCTTTATTTAACTAAGATATGTTAAAGTGAAGATAGATGTCTTATTGGGACAGCTCTCAAAGAACCGATTTAGCCAATGTTAATGAACAGTAATGCCTGATCCTTAATCAGGAGAGTATTACAGGGGGAAAACCAATGCAGCAGAGATGTGTATTTAACTTATGCCAAGTGATTAAGTGGTGATTAACCAGGGGTTGAAATACTGAGCTCTGGACTTTTAATAAAGTGTCAAATAAAGATTAAAAGGAAAAAGAAAGAGTAGTCAAAGAAGAAACTCAGTAAGCTTCTGTTTTATTGCTGTCTTTTTATTCAGGGTAGGGTTTTTTTTTTAAATCCTATGCATTTGTACTCTCACATAAAATTTTGTAATAAAGATGAGCATTCAGGATGAAACATTCAAATGTAAGTAATGGATTTGAAAACCTGTCTGTTATCAGGTTGTTTGCCATGTTACTTAACTTTGTAATGCATTAAATGGAACCCTAGCTATTTAGAGCAACACTTTTAAACATAAATAAATATCTTTGTTACATCATTTGTCTTAGCTATATTAAATGTCCACTTCAAAGTACTTAGTAGCTTCACAAACCAATAATCACATTCTGCAGATCTTATCCAGCTTGGATAACGATTACTTGGGAAAGCAAAGTTACTGAAGTCAATGGACAGATGCATCAATGCTACCGTGACATGAATGTGGGTCGTGGAATCAAAACATGTGGTAGCCAAACTACTTTACTGACTCCAGGGGACTTATTAACATGCAGCAGAAGTTCTCAAGGTGGTTCTACTCTCCAGACCTAATGATTCATGTCAGTTATTATCCTGCTTTGAGTGCTATTCAACTGCAGTCCATCTCATCAGATGCAAAGGATGTAATTTCTGGATAGCACCACATGGTAAATTTTAACTCCTCTTTTGGATAAGCAGAAGCTGTAGGTACCTACAACCAGTATGTGGGAGTGAAAGTTCCCCTTCAGGAAAAGCAAGCAATGAGAGGTAATAAATTAACTTCATGTTTTTCCTCATCCTCAGGACTGGACAGTCATGGGGGCTTAAAGAATCAGGCTCCAACTACCCTTCTGTTTGCATAGTGCTCACTGTTACTGTGTGAAGGTAGCGAATCAATGCTTAATGGTCCATGTGCAGCTGCTTCATGGCGTTTCTCAAATGTTTCACTGCAGAAGGAGAGAATGAGTATTAAGCATCTTCTCCCAAGTAATGATTCCTAGGATGGTAACTGCTGTGATAGAGAGAGGCATTTACCAGGAACTTGCCGTGCCAAGTGTACTCTGAAGGAAACACCAGCTTAAACTGAGGTTGTACAGTGGGTTGGACAAGTAATTAAAGGTTGCCTTAATGAATTGATTCTTTATCTTTACAGTATTTCTGAAGAAAAACCAAAGAAATAATCAAATTAAAAACTCCAACAAAATTAAAAGCTATAAAAATAAATTGTAGCTTTATCAGCTCAACTTTAAATTACTGTGATCACTTTATCAATGCTTAGTTTCTGCATATAGACTTGCTTATATTTTCACTGCTCTTACTGCAGCTGAGGACTGACTTTTAGAGGATTTGGACTGGCACAATGAACATCAACACAAGTGAAAGTAGCTTAACACTTTTGAACATCAAGCTGTTATAAAATTATTATGTCACAGCTGATGATGCCTAAATCATTTCCCAGGCAGCATGACACTGCATTTAACCTAGTGGTAATTGCATACAGAAGTATTCTTTGGTTGAGTTGAAAAAAATCAATCGAAGTAGCACATTTTTATGCTGTTTGTTTTTCTGCAAATTCAGAACAGTCTGCACTGCAGAATTTTTCAGTAATACCTGTTAATTTTCATGACTGTAAAGACTGTATGACTATAAACACTCTTATCATGTATTTTTTGAATCTCTGAAACAGAGTCTCTATTTACTCTATTGTGTTTCTGCTTTCATTTAGCTGAAAAAAAGGATGCTTTCTCAAACATGAAGAATCCTATCTATATTTTATTTCTTACATCAAATTTACTCCTCATTTCAAAACCCTTGGGATTGCAGAAGGGTTCAACTTACCCACAGTTTGAAAAGTGGAGAATTTGCTGCTACTATTAATGAAAAGAAATGCTGCAGTGGGGATCTGCCAGCTGTGGTTCAAGCCAAGCCTATGGTTTTTGTAGAAAGAGTGTTAAATGAAAAAAATTGTTTATCATGATCTTGAGGGTCATCTTCCCACTGTTGACCATTCACACATCTTTGTATCTTTGCTGTCATCCTCCGGATCAAGCAAATTCCAGAATCTGCTTATTGCAAATCACTTTTTTAAAGGTTTTCTTTTAGGTATGCTGTTGACCAGTCTGCCTATAATAGAAGATCAAAAATAAAAAACAGATAAACACAGACATTGTCACCGAGAAAATCACAATTGCTTATCCATAAATTCTCTAAAATACATGTGTCTTCCTCTCATCCATTTTTCTATTCTTTGCAAATGCAGTCCTGCAAACTTTCTTTTGATGAAAACTTACTCAGCTTGTCTTGACTGTTTTGTTTCTAAAGCTGAGAGTATACCCATAAGATGTGGATAAGTGCTGAAAATAGAGAGAAAAAAGAAATACAATATTTCCTGAACATAGTTTCCTGAACACAATATGAAGAATGCCAACTTTGCCTACTCATGTTGCTGATTGTTGTTTCTCCTCTTTTCCAATTCATTGCTTTTATGAGACCAAGAATTTTAACAGAAGGAAACATTGCTTTTTTGAGTCTCCAGTATTCTCTCTGATCTTAATCTTGGACAGTTTGGGTGGTTATATTCATGCTCTCCCATTGGAAATAGCTTTTCAAAAATCTTTTCTGTGCTGATTACATTCATGTAAATCAGTCAGAGGTGAAACCTGTGGCCACTGGCAGAAATGTACTTTTTCTTTCTCATCTCCCATTGCCATTGCCTGGCCAGGAGCGCTGGAAACCACTATCAGGAAAGACTTGTTTGGATAAGCAGATGCCATAATGCAACAGTCACAGCCCATTTACAAATCCAACTCAGGCAGCTTAACATAACAATAATAATGAAAAAAATCAAGAATAAAATAATGGGAAAATATGTGTATTGTTTGCTCTGTTTGACATCATAAAAAAATCGCACATTTGGAATGTTTATGCCCCAGATTGTTATTTTCTGATAATGTACCTGTTTAAAGTAAAGTTTTCCCTCTGGATGCATATATAACGCTTAGATAAGAGCAATTCACAAAATCCTATTATGGTGCTGCTGTACACAAACACATTTTTGGATGCTTCAGATAATATCAGGTACATCTATACAAGAGGAAAAGGTATTTCTAGGAATATCATTATTGGTGGCATATCTGGTGACTCTTGAGGCAGACACTAAAAACATCAATATGTTTTGTTTTGTTTTAAACAACAGTATTTTTTAAAAACAAACAAACAAAAAACAAAGCAGAAAGTTTTAGTATTCTTTCTCCCAGTAGCTGCCATGAGTCCTTTCTTCCCTCCAGAAACAAAATAATCCCTTTAGAGCTCCAAGGTACTGTTAGTTTTAGTATATGTTTAATTCCCTCCACGAGGAGCAATGCATGAAAATTTTAAACTGTCAGTAAGCATAAAACGTAACTTTTTCTTGCCTTTTAATAGATATTTAAATGAATAAAATGTCTAAATTTCCAACTCTGAGACAGAGTTTATTGCTGTTGCACCACCCTAAAGGTTTTTTTAATTTTCTTACCTAGCACTGGGGAAACTGATACCTGCGTTGTTGAACTACTACTTTGTGCTTCTACAGACCTGTCCTGTAGTGTCTATATCTGCCATGGACTTCTTTCATGACCTCATTCAAACAGTTTAATACATTTTTGCATTCAAGACATGGGGTAGTCTTGAAGAAATTTCTGGGTTTGCCTCTGGTTTCCATTTGGTATGCCATTTCTCTCTTTGTGGTTTTGTTTTCCCAGCTATAATAATGAATTTGAAAGCAGTACCAAAAGGGATCGAGATACACAAGCCTAGAGCAGAATTCTAGAGGGGGAGTGCAATCACTGCTGATCCTTGAATATCTATAAACAGCAATCAAGCATATTCTTAACAGAATTTACTCTGGGTGGTTAGCAGTTTGGTGTGAAATTTTAAGATAGCTTTGTAATTGGTTTATATCTCTTATGTTTAAAATTGGTTTAAAAGTATCTGGATGTTTATTTTTCTAAAATATTCAGGCTATACAAATATTCAAGCTAATTAAAAATAGTCTACACTGATCTTATTGCTTTCATTCAAGAACTGGCTGTACATGTCAAAGGAGATAATACCACAGGCTGTAGAACATACAGCATTATATGAAGTGTAAAAATCAGCTTTCATGTTTTAGCTTTCATTGTCTTCAGCTATACTTGGCAATGTATTTATAAACATTGAATATTTTATAGCACGGAAGAAAACACTTTCAATAAGAAAATCATTAACATCTTTTTAGTAGATTTAGACTAGAGCTTAAACTAGAAATTATACAAGTATTACATTTTGTGCTTTGTATAGTGTATTCTATAAAAGCCTGTAATTGGAAAGTTGTAAATGCAATGCAGTTGTAAAGCTAGGAACCATTTGGTCAAGAATCAAGCGACTAACATGAATGTCTCTTCAAAGAACAAGACTCCTTGTACTAGACTTCCAGCTGGTATAGACATTATCATAATCTCACAAAAACAGATTTTATAAAATATGCTTTAGAAAGAATCCTGACTTTCAAAAATGTGAAGAGCAAAAAATGATATAGGGGTATGTTAACAGAATATATCATAAACAGCTATCACTCTACACTCTAAAAAAACTTCTTTTTGAAATCAAATCAAAGATTCCTGATGATTTCTTATTGAATGTGTCTTCTTTTAACAGTGGTCTAAGTTTTTGAACATGATGAAACATGTATTTATGAATCAAAAAGGCTCTAGAGAAGGTGATTACTTTTGTACTACTCATATTTTTTTTTAATCTTATAGATGGTTTTTTGTTTTGATCTCCTGATAACCTTGAAAGAGTAACATTCTTCTGAGATAACTACCTGTAAATATTACATTTTAGTTTGTACATTATATGATCCTTATATGTAGCAGAAAGTGATGCAATCATTATAAAATAAAAATGGGATTCATTTTACCACCTATTAGGAACTGAACTAAACCTGAACTGAACTATCCACATAGGCTCCCCCTGTAGTGAGTACAGGAATAATAATGCTTTCGTCCCTTATGATTGTCATTTATGATGCCTGGCACATAAAAGAAGCCAACCAAAGCACAATCTTCTGCAACTACTTCTCTAACAAGGAGGTCATATTATCTGACCAGTTTGAATGAGAAGCAAAATTTACACAGCTGGAGACAAGTGAGATGTATCTCCCAGCAGGTCAAAAAGAAAAGAATGCTACCTTCATAGGATTCTTTCTGAGTGCTTTACAGACAAAAATGAACTGTAGCTGTGGAGCTTGACTAGTTAGTAACAGCAAAACTTTGAAATATAACACTATATATCGTCATATAGAATCATAATATCGCAGATTGATTTGGGTTGTAAAGGACTTTAAGATCATCTAATTCCCACTACCCTGCCATGGGTGAGGACATCTCCCACTAGATCAGGTTGCTCAAGGTGCTGTTCAAACTGATTTTGAGCATTTCCAGGGATGGAAATGTTCACAGCTTCCTTAGGCAACCTGTTCCAGTGCCTCATCAGCACCTCAATAAAGGATTTCTTCCTTATGTCCAACCTAAATCTCCCTTGGTTAAATGTAAATCCATAACACCTGTCCTATCACCTGATAAGAAGTGCTCTCTGGCATCCCTGTAGGCCCCCTTCAGATATTGGAAGGTGCTCTGAGGTCTCCATGCAGCTTCTTTTCTCCAGACTGAACAGCCCCAACTTTCTCATCTTGTCTTCGTGTGAGAGGTGCTCCAGTCCCCTTATCTCCTTGTGGCCCTCCTCTGAACTTGCTCCAACAGCACCATGTCCTTCCAGTGTTGAGGACACCAGAACTGAATGCAGTACCCCATGTGTTGTCTCAGAAGAGGAGGGGAGAATCACCTCCTTTGATTGATCACACTCCTTTGATGCAGCCCAGGATATGTTTGGTTCCTGGGCTGCAAGTGCACACTGAAGCCACCTCTTGTTCATTTTCTCATCAAACAACACTCCGAAGTCCTTCTTCACAGGGCTACTCTGAATCCTTTCTCTACTCAACCTGTAGCTGTGCCTGGGATTGCTGCCACCCAGGTGTAAGATCTTGCACTTGGCTTGGCTGAGCTTCACATTTGTGTTGGCCACGTCTCAAGTGTGTCAAGGTCCCTCTGCATGTCATCCCTTCCCTCCAGTGTGTTGACCACACCACACAGCTTGGTGTCATCAACAAACTAGCACATTCAATCTCACTGTCCATGTCACCAACAAAGATGATGAGCAGGATCATTCCAACACTGACCCCTGAGGGACATCACTCATCACCAATTTCGATGTAGTGGTTACATCATCAAATGATGACTTCAGTAAGTTTAACAGTGAATGTATTAATTCAGGTATGTCTATGCTGAAGATCAGGCTGATAAGAGCTTGTTATGCTTATTGTTGGGATATGTTAGGAATGTGTTGCAAAATTGCACTACTGAATAAAATTCAGCATTCCTTTCTGGCACTGCTTATTCATTTAGGCTTTGTGGTTTTAAACAAAATCCTTACACATTCTAATCAAATAAAAAGGAAAGCTGAGTAGCTGAATCATTCTTCTTGCTTGCAACTTATGTTATAGCTATAACCTTTCTTACTAGTTGGAAAAAAAAAGAAAAACAAAAAAAAAGAAAACAGGAATCTAAAGCTTGTACCCAGAGATTGCAAAGGGAAACAGCAATGTTTGTTGCTTCTTTTCCTGGTCATTCAATTTGGAAAGCCCGCTTAAAACCCAACTTGTACAAAGAGTTTTCTGAGACATAGAAGACGATTCCTTTGCTCTTTCATAAAAGGGAAGCTCATTACTATTTACTTGAAGAAGAATTTCATATTGGGTTAAGCCTTACAAAAGTAAATGGCCCAAATAAATGCAAAAGTTAAAACCTTACTTTGAAAGGAACTCTGAGTCATTCTTGCCAAGAATACATAAATACAAAAGCCGGTTAGAAGCACACTACACATGCGCTAAATTGACTGCATAGTCCTGAGCTACATTTCTAGGGCCATGAAGGTGTTAAGGAGTGGTTGAGAAAAGCTAATTTTGAATCCATCCAAGCCTGAAAGAGATGCAAGTTTTAACTTGACTAAAGTAAAAAAGGTTATAAAATCATCTGAATTAAAGAGACAGCTCTCCTCCTCAGCTTTATAGTGTGGCCAAGAGCTTTTCCAGTTCACCTCTGGGAGTTTGCAGCCACCAAAGGCCTAAGACGAAGGACTGAGAACAAAAGGCACTACAACTCAACATGAAATAACAGTATCCAACTCAGCATTATTCCTACCATGTCGTGACATCACTCACATGATATTAGAAGAAGTTATGTACAGTTGAGAAGCTTTACACAGAGCTTAATTAAAAATCTCTTTGAATAGTGTTACCAGGCTGCTGAAATGCTATTGTCATGTAAACAGCTGAGGGCTTTTATTCTTGCATACGAGGTTTTTATAATACATATTCCTGGAGAGGACAATGAAGCTGAAATTTGGTAAACAAAGATAAGTAATGGGATTTAATACAGATTTAAGGTTCTTGATATTCATTGATTTGCCTGTCTCAAGACAACTGCTTGACTGGCTTCTTTTGATTAACTGACTTAAAGGCTTTCTTTGGTTTCACAAGGTTTATTTAAGATTAGTCACATTTTCCCACTTATAAATTGCTTAGGTTCTCCATGATTTACTAAATAGGATTCACCAACCCTTTAATGAATTTTGCCCATCTACAAAATTATTTTAATTACCTGTGATACAGTATTATTTGTCTGCTACTAATTTTGATAATAGAGTACTTTGTTCCCACAAGAGTTAGCTGACTCTCCAAGGTGTAATATCTTTCAAAGGTGTAATATCTTTCAAGGTGTAATATCTTTCAAACATATTCATTACTTTAAAGACAAATATGCAGGAGACTGAAATAATCACTGTTCGTGTGTTGTTTTGCTTTTAATTTAGGTCCCCTTTTCTGAGAATAAAATAATCATAGAAAAAATCATTCATATATTCTTTATTTAGCCTTTAATTATGACATGACAAAGAAGCCAGTTCAAGAGACTAAATGAAGGGAATCAACACTGATTCACCATACAGAGACAAGAGTTGAATATTAAGATTCAGCTTCTACCTCTTATAATTTCTTTAGATTATAAAAAGGCTGTAAGTTTTTAAATAAAATGAAACAGCACTCAATAACCTAAAATAAGTCCTTCTAACTTCATAGTATTATTAGCAATCAAGGGTACTTCATAACCATCTTTAATTTGATTATTAGTCCTTGCTAAACAGGAACAGTTTTTATCAGGGATTTCTTCTCAGTTTGAGAGATGGGGATCTGAAAACCACCATGTGTGCCATGACATCAAGCAAATTGGAAGGAACTGTAATCAAGAACATAACTGGCAGACAACTAGATGGATATAATGTAACGTGAAAAAAGCAATGCAAGTTTTATAGGAAGTAGTTATCCCTGACAAAATTTATTAGAGTGTTTTTAAAGAGTCAGCAGGCATATGGATAAAAGCACACCTGGATTTTCAATAAATCCCTTACTAAAGGCTTTGTAAAGAAATGGTTTCTCAGTAACAGGCTGTCCAGGGAAGTGGTTGAGTAACCATCCCTTGAGGTATCTAAAAGATGTGTAAATGTGGTGCTTAGTGGCAGAGTGGCATTGGCAGTGCTAATTTAATGGTTTGACTCAATGATCTTTAAAGTCTTTCCAACCTAAACGACTCTATGATTCTGTAAAAAACATGAGCAATATAGAGAACAGAAAATGAGCATGAATGGTCAGTGTTTTTCACAGTACTGGACCTAGGAATTTTTATGAACAAGAAAGAGATTCAAACCTTTATGAAGCATCAGAAATACAACTTAATTTATACTATAGCAGTGTCTGCAAAACTCTAATGTGCACATAAGTCATGCAAACACACATGTACTTGACCATATAAAATATGATAGTTACATGCTTTCCTTTTCTGCAGGAATGTTCATAATACATATATAAGAAAAATACCTATCAATTGAAATGGTCACATGCTGGGTGTGTCTGTTTATGCATGTATTTATTTATATTAGAGCTACCAAGGAAAGATTTAGTTCCTAACTTCAGCAATCCTTTGGGCTGCTTAAAGCAAGATTTCACTGGATAAAGAACTCCAGCTTCTGCTATTGGCAGAAAAGGGATCTAATTTTTTTTTTTTTTCTTTCCTGAGTTATGAGTGACACACAGGAGAAATCTGCAATCTCCCTCCCACTAAGCAAACCCAGAGCTGACAGACCAAAGCCAGCCACATCATTCCCTGTGTACAGCAGCTGAGCCCAGAACAGACCCTTGCCACACAGAGTCTGATAAGAGCCTGCCACCACAGAGCTTCTGGAATAGGAGATTACAGTCATATGACTTAAACTCTGAAAGTTTCTGACATTTCATAACTGTAATTAAGAGTTCAGATTGGCAGCTGAATCAATAACCCCTTGCAGTTATTGATCAGAAACTACTGCCCTGCCAATCACGGAGCACAGCTGACCTTACAAAAGCTGATCTCTGCTTCTAGTACTGTCCCTGTGCCACCTCCTTATGGCCTACATGTCTCAGAAGTGCTTAAAAAGATGTGCAGATGCTTTCATGAAGATCTGCTCCTGCCAGGGAGCTGCCGGGACACTCACTTGTGGCTGGCTGATGTAGCTCACTTGGGTATGGAAAATTCTTCAAAGACCCAAAAGGCAGGACCACTGGAGAAGCACCCCTTCCCCCATGGACAGATCCGCCTCTCAATCTGTCATGTCTCAGCTGCCAAACCAGAGCAGCTGTCCCTTCTTCCCAGGCTGAGACTGCATGATACTTTCTCTCCCACTTGAAAATGCTTGAGGCACCCTTTGCAGACAAGAAATCTTCAAACACCATAGGATGTAGCTTCTTTGCCATCCCTCCTTGCTGATCACTGCCAGGGAGGAGAATTTAAGATTAAACCTCTCCACTGTCCTTTCCCACTTATCACCACTGCAGAGACATCACAGGGTTCCTCAGGACAACACTGCACTATGATTTGTGGATGGGGAGCACTTACATAAAATGTACATAGGTGAAGAAATGACCCACTGAAAATTCCAGATGGGCACCAGGACAAACTTTTTCACCAGTGGATCTCTAACAGCTTCCCTAAGGAAGGCTTTAAACTTTATTTCCTATCTGAGACGCAGAAGTGGCAGTAAAGTTACTATCTGACAAAGGTTTAAAAAAAAATATAAATGATTACTAGTAGCATATTAAAAAAAAAAACTATCACTAAACGACAACAACAGAAACAACAATAATAATAGTAATATAATAACAACAACAACAACATAAGCTATTGATTAATAAAGCATTACAATACAATATTTTACAAAACTGGTCTTGTTTCCAAAGAAGATAATGAATTTTCATTCACTAGGAATAATTCTCTGGGAAAAGCTCCCTCCACCCCAACTATTATATCAACAAATATAAATATCTTAACTCACAGATCTTCCTCTTGGACTCTCTCTGCCATGGTTAGGTGTGTTCAGAGAGTTTTTTACCTTAGTAGCTCCTCTTTTAGTATGTAGAAGCTCTAAGGTGCAATTGGAAATGTAGTTTAACCAGACAACTTAACCAATGAAGGAGAATGAGCACTGAAGCACTACTATAGGGAACTTGCCATCCCCACTATTTTTTTCATTGTAACCTGTCAAATGGGTCCCATTCAATTAGTAGGGAGATTTAAAAGATTCACAAGCCAGTGTTCAGAGTCTTCTTACTACTAAATAGTATACTTTATCTTCTCTGCCTTGTGCCATGTCCATGAGAGGCATGCTACAACGTCTTTCACATCCTCCTTCACACAATGCATCTCTACTGCCTGGTTTAATACCAGGCCCTGAAGGAGAATTAATAGTTACTTAACTTTTTGGACTAACAATGAATAAGTATTTTTAGACTTGGAGATACCTATAAATCTCAATTTTAGTCTTTAGAGATACTAATGTCACGTAAGGACTTAGATATCAAAAGAAAATTTGATTAAACTTTAAGAAATATCTGCAGAAGCAGGTGTCTGTGGAAAGCAGGAGAAACAGGAACAACACTGGTTATCTTCCGTTCCCCTGACACAGTTCCCCTCTGAGCTGACCCTTCTGATGGGACCTGTATGAAGTGCACTTCTTTCAGCAGGCAGCTGAGAGCAGTAGGAGCTGCAGGATGCTCTAAGTCTGCTTAATCAGCTAAAGAAAATTAGGTCTGTTGATATACAGACAAGCTGAGTGTGTTACTGGCTGAGTGTAGAGACTTAGCTACTGATAAGGAAAAGTCACTGTGTTTGCTTCCACCATATGCTGTCCAATTAAGGACAGGCGTTACGTTTATCCCAATTTAGACCATGTTTCACCTTCCCTGACAGCAAGTATGACATGCAGCAGAAACTCCTAGCAGAGAGGAAAGGCTGATAAGGCTTTAAAAAACTATTTGATTGTTGATCAAATATATTTGATACCTTGCTGGTATCTTGTTGGGCTAGATGACCTTTAAAGGTCCCTTCCAACCCAAACCATCCTATGATTCTATGAGCTCATCAGCTTAAACCAAAACCTTTATGTCCTCTATCACATACAATCAGGCCAGAAAGCTCTGTCAACATGGGGAAAACAAGGTCTAAGTTGTCAATAACCTGAGGGCTCTTTCACCATAACACATTTTCAATGAAAGAAAGGCTGAACTTACACACAAGACCTGAGACTTCAGTGTAACCAACACAACATAACTATTTTGCCATTTCTGTATACCATAATAGGCAAATATTAAGATAAAATGTCTGCCCACACAGTAAGTTATTAAAAAGGGACAGAGTTTACCATGTAGGGTTTCCATTTTTCTCAATCATTTTCTCAGTCCCTGGATTACAGAATATTTCCACCATGAGCACCAGGCACCTGACCTATCTCCAATTACCCTATGCTAGTGCATGCTTTGCAGAAGGAAAATTCATTGCTTCAAATCACTTCAAAAAGACTGAGGATTGGAAAGTTAGTTACTATATTCTTGTGAGAACACTTTCTTTTCTGCACTTCAGGGTGAAAGAGACCTTTCTCTAACATGTGAATTTGAGAAATGCTTTGAGGATGTTTGTTGAACATAACTTAGATGTGAAAAAGACACTGAGTTGTTTAGAATCCCCAGGACCTAGACATTTTGGACAAAGGGTAGGAACACATACAGATGTCCAGTGACTCTTTATATTAGGAAACTTGATCCTGCCAAGAGCCACAAGATCTTCAGGACCAAGAGAAGAGTTTCCAAAGTTAAATGTTTGCATTTTTCTGCCAAAGATAGCAATAGGTACTAAAAAAAATGTTTCTTTGTTACTTTCCTTTTTGTGCAGTGACCCATGTGGGACCAAGGATATATGTTTCCTTCACTGACCTTGCCAAAGGATACAGGTGCTTTTGTTTTAGGTGGTAGCTGAGGGCTTGAGTCCACTCTGGATGAAGAAAACATGGTGTTTTGCACTGCCCATGTGCATGCACCAAACAAAAAGTTTTTTCATCACATAATTTAAAAGCTTTTTCATCAAAAAAGGAAAGAGCTCGCACAGGAAAGATGCTGTGAAGTCATTCTATTTTGTTTGCAGATTTAGAATTAGACAACTAAATTTCTTGTAAGTCCTACAGAACATGCTCAGACATGTTTTTGGGGCTGGCTGTTTCACTCTTGGAAACGTACTGGCCCATGATGGTTTCTAAACCAAACCGTGACATTTTCATGATTCACCCTTGAGAAGAAATTAGAAAGGAATCCCAAACAGGAGTGGCTTTAACTGAACCTCACTGAAACAGGAGGAAAGACTCGGAATCCAAAAAATGATGAAGACTGTGAGTGGGCTATAAATGTTGTCCATGATAAATCTGCTGTCATATGCTCCTTGTTGCCACTACCTGTGATAAGGAAATGTAGCCAGTGTGTGTGTGCCTTTCCTTATGCTGTGAATATACCTTAATCTTTTTGTGCAAACACATCCTCAGCTGTTCTGCTCCTCAGCACCCCATCTGCAGAGATGGAGATGACAACACTTTCCCATCTCAGAAAGCCTGATAGTGGAGGCCTTCGTGATTTCAGCAGATGGTGCCTTGAAATTTAGGGGAGGAAATCAGCTGGTAATCTGGATTTAGAGAGCTACATACACTTCATTTCATGCATCACACTGGGACAAACCTCCTGGTGCCTGTTCCTCAGGTTGGGAGCTTTCCCAGGGGAGAGTTTTATAGGTACTTCAATTCACAGAGTGGCTATTTGAATTTTAGCCCCTTTCCTGCACAGGGATGAATGGCTTAATTTCACAAATAATGGCAGAATGTGTCTAAAGTGAGACAATTTAGATGGATAGATTTTGGCTGATGTTTAAGAACTGCAATAAATAATCTCCTCCTCACCCACGCCTCTCCCAGAAACCTACATATCTTTGTGCATATTTTACAACAAACCCTAATAAAGAAATAATCCAAAATGACACCTGTTAAAGAAAAGAATAACCCCAAAATGTAGGTTATTGAAATATGAGTGTAATATAGAAAAGATAGCAGTGCTGATATTAATGACCTATCTGTCTCCTGGTGCACTTAAAGAAGTCTCTCATGTATTTTATTTTATTTTTTATTAGAAACTGTATCATTATCTCTAAAAGATCTTACTGGGAAGGGCGAGGAGAAAGTCTGACTTTTTAAAAGACAAATTCAGCTGTACTTTTTTTCTCACTAAAAAAAAAAAAAGATTTTTCATAAACATTTTTTCCCCTCTGGCTGCAATATAAGGACAGTATATTAAATTCCTGCCCCCAATTCCACAAAAGGAAGACCCAGCTACATTTACATAATAATGTCCCTACTGTGCTTTTGACAGATGGGTTTCATTGACACAGACATACTGTTAGGGGCTTAGCAATAGATTAAAAAAACAACAACAATACAGTGTAACATAATAAAAGCGTATTGTAATGTACATCATAACTTTTGGCCAAGGTTAAATATCCAGTTGGTGTATGAAAGTCGTATTCCATTAGACAAAATAGATGTCATGCTGCAAAGCATTAAAGATGAGTTGACTGAGCCATTTGTTTTTATTTATATTACATTATATTTTCCTTGATTCTATTTATGCATCAGGTAAAAAAAAAAAAATGAAGAAAGAAGAAATCCTTCAGTCCCTCTTTCTCAACTACACCACTACACTACAGCACTATTGACAGAGAGTGTTTCTATGCGAGGCTGCCCATGGTGCAGGGTGCTGTACAAAGCAGCAAGATATACCTGCTATAACTGCAGAACTCCCATGTAGGTATATCCGAGGAGGCTGTTACACAGCCTACCACAGCGGTACTGAGCTCAGTGAGCAACAACCTAGTTTGCCAGTACAGCTTATGCGCACACCACTCTGGTCATGTCTGAAGTGAGAACTGTTTTGTGCTTTGCTCTGCTTACCATTTCAGAGGCCAGAAAGAAGTACATGCTGCTGCTTATTAGCTAGCTGCCATGGGATCCCAGCTGTCTCTGCTTCTTGCTATCATCTGCCCTAAGCCTCACAGAGTAAACTGCTTTGCAATATAAGGACTTTTGGAAGGGATATCTGGGTGAATTTGTCATGCTGGGACATGTAGTCCTACAACAGGTGTATTATCCACTGCAGTGCTCACTGTGGCTTAATTTACTGGTGGGTCCAGTTTACTGTGCTGTCTCCTCCTCATAACACGTCTGCAGCTGCCTACAGTCCTCAGGAGATTGTCCAAAAGCCTCTGAAGAGAAAACGGAGCAGCATGTGTCTTATTTTTATTGTTGTTGGTTCTTTCCCCTCTCCCTCCCTCCTAGCTCCAGCAAATTTGTGCTTTTCTTCAGTAATGGTTTTGTGCAGCTTCACAATAAAAGTCATCTACCAAAGAGACAGAACAGTTTTCTCTGCATGTCCCCCTGAAAGATACTCTTGGTTGCAAGAGCTTCACAACCTCTCTTTAATGTCAAGTTATATGGTTTTGGGGGCTTTCCCAACTCCATCAATCCCCCTGACGGCACAGACACTTTGAATGGAGTGGTGGGGACAGAGCTGATAAACTGCAGCCTCCTCCAGTACTGGACTCTGTCCAATGAGGCAGTAATGCTCTCCCTAGGAAGTGGTTTATGCTCCATATAAAAACATTTTCCCACCAGGAGGTGCTAGCCAAGATGCACATGGGGACTGGAGCCACAAGGCGTCAAGTGAGGCTGACCTCTCTGGCGACATCATCCTTTCTTTAGCAATCAGAGATAAGGAAACGGCCCCCTCGAATTGTTCCCTCTGTTGTCACGGCAACACAGAGCCGAGGGTCTCTTTGGAGACGCTATCGTGATGCCCAATGAAGGCCCAAAACCGAGGAAGAACTGTGGTGACAATCACAGAGAGAAGTCATTCACTAGAGAGGAAGGGTAAAGGGAAGGAAATGGTATGTCTAAACCTTTGGGAAGCAAATGTTTAAATAATGGTTAAACTGAGCAGTATCTGCCCATTGAGCTAAACACAACATGTTAAAGGCAAAGGGAGTTCCTATCTGAAGGAGCTCACAACCAAAGGGAATAGACTTGCACAAGGAGAAAGGAAATGAATTTCTCTGCTCCACACAGAGGAGCCAGAGATGGATTCAGTCCACTTTCCTTTTTACACTCTATGTCTGCAGAAGAGTGAGGAAATGAATTCCAGATCATCTTTAAGGTACAATAAGTGTGGTTTTGCTTTTATTCCACTTCCCATGAACTCCAGAAATGAGTAAGGAATAGTAAGAGGCTATGTTTTATCCAAGCAATCTAATGTTCTGCTTTCCTCTTTCTTTCATGACAGAGACAGACCTGTAGGTATCTGTCCAGTAAAACATATCGTTGGGATGGATATGCACACAATGAAGTAGACACACTATGTTTTGTCTTCAATTCTTTACCTTGTATTATAAAGTATAAGAGGTCACAAAACTATTTTGCTATTTTCAACACCAAATTCTATGCTGCCATAGCACCTGGATCATGTCAGAACCACAACTTCATTTATTTTCCATTCTGGAAGGAGACCCTTTTCCTGACACCACATTGCTGAACTTGACTTCTGATATTCAAAACTACACATCCACAAAATCTGCATTTTGTAAGGGGCTAATATAGCACTAATCCAAATTATTCTTTATTTATGAGTAGAAGTACATTACATACACCAGAAGGAAGGGGGTTTTGTTTGTTTTTATTTCTTAATCGCATTCTGTAGAGGTCATATGTGAAACACAGCTGCGAGAAAAAATTTTTCTCTCTGTTTTTTATCAGCCTTCCTCTCATTTATTCTTACAAGATTATATATTTATCTGCTTTTAATACACTATTTAAAGCATATCTCGAAATTGCAAATATATATATATATTTTTTTTTTTCCTGGTTCAAGTCAAGTTTTAGTCTCCAATTAATGAGAAAAAGGCATTGTTCCAGGGTTGTTGATAAAGTGAAATCTAATTATATTCTGGTCTTTGCACTTGCTGGGGATATTTAGAACTTGTTTATACTTAGAGTCTCAATACAAGGTAAACTGAGATGTCATGGTTTTGTTTTGAGAACCTGCATCAGCTTTCACTGCCTGAAGTATGTATTAGTGGTCTAGAATCTGCAGATAAGGAGGAAGAGGGTGGAGACCTTTTCTGTGTTGTGTTAAGTTTAACAAGGGAAAGCTAAGTCCAGTCATCTGACGACAGTGATGTAAAACTTCCAGATAAATCCCCTTCCATGACAGTTATGTGACGCTGGGATTAGCAGCAGGGAGGAATCCAGCCATTCTGATTAATGCATGGCTCAAACTTGCAGGTAAATCTCTTATGAAGTTACATGTAGTTATTCTCTCCAACAAGAGATAGAAAGAAATTCAGCAATATCTAAGAAATACTCATTGTTTCCCAAAGGAAAGAAAACAGCTTTTGTTTCCGTATCTAAACTCTAATGTGCACTGGGTAAAAAGAGAGTCATCCATGCAGATAAGAAGATCCTCAGATGCTGCTGCAGGGCTAACTCAATTGCTTTCCTCCTGTGTTTGCTAAAATTGGTACCTCCTGTGCAAAAGCTATGATAAACAAATTGCGGTATCATTCCAAATGCACTGTCATCATCATCATCATCATCACAGGCCTCCTCCTGGTCTCTAAAAGATGAAGGCCTGACCTTAAAAATGGAACCCCTGGCTTGGACCAAATGTGACCATTTTTGTCCCTGCCATCTGTCTATCCATCTTGGTGTCAGGCAACCCTGGCTCTGCTCACTGCCCATCCACTCTGAATAGATGAGTGCCTGAAAATGAGCTTCACTTAAATGGAGGGAGTTGATACCAGCCTCAGGAAAGTATTTCACACATCACAGTAGGAAAGGGACATTGTTTTTGCTCAGATTTGGGTTTTATTTCTTGCTGTGCTTATAAGAAAGGAAATTTTCTTCCTTGGGGGTAATGCAGAATTGAGTTTATTGTATGAGTAGATAGTTAAGGGACAACAGAATGTTTCAGGATATGGTTCAAGCACAATGGGGCAGCATGGGGCAAGAATTTAAGATAATGTTGAGAAGAGCAAATGGGTATTTTTTTCTGAGGTAAATATTCAGAAGTAAGTCCATAGGGAAGATAATAAGTCACTGGAAGGCATTTGGGATTTGTTTTGAAAATTGTCTGATTAAACCATGATCCTCATGCAGCTAGTAAAAGCACTGAGCTTTTTTCTCACAACAGATTTTACCTCCTGGGAATTAATGAAAATTTAGAGACTAGCAATTCCAGAGAGAAAGGAAATAAAGACCAGTTATCAAGGTGCAAAAAGACGTGAATTAAAGCCTCTGATCTGCCATGAGTGTTTTTTATAGATCTGGACAAAATAACTCAGCCTTTCTACCCAAAGTTTCACAAGTAGAGACCTGTGAAATAGATGTGACAACACTTATTTACATTTCCAGAGCTTTCAAAAGGCACACAAACAGGAAGAATATAATATAGAGTCATCACTTTTCTACTGACATCTGGGTCACTTTAACAATAGGGTGTGCTTCTCAGGCACCAGATTTTCCCATAAGCTCACAGTGATCTCTATTTCTACCAGGACTGCAGTTGGGCATAATGTGTTGTTAGACAATATGATAACGATCCTGCAAATCTCTTCTGTCCTTGATGCACAAAACAGTGCTATGACAGTGTTCCTTGGAAAAGTGTACCTGATGGAGTAGACAAGAAAAAAAGGGCAGGTGTTAGGCAAGTTGGGGACAGCAATTTCTGGGAGGCACATGAGGCAACCAAGTGAAAAACATTAGTGGGATAGGAATGATGGGGGGAGAGAAGGTTGCAGTACAGAGAGTAGGCTGGAGGACTGACAGTGAGCTGTGGGTCCTGGGCAGGAGCGGAGAGGATAGCTCAGGCAAGAGTGTAATTTTGTGCTGCTTGGCTGCTTCTCCAGATGGAGACTTTTGAGGCCAGGCGTCACTGACTGTTTGCCCATAAGTGGTGTGCCAGTGTCTGAGATATTTATTCAGTTGGCACTTTTAATCCCTCACTTACAGGAGCACTTAAGTTCACTGACAATTGTTTAAAAGTCATTAATAACATTTAATGGTGGTAAGATGATCAGCTTTTTGTTTTGCCTCTAAGCATCAGTAATGTAGGGGACAAAGCCAGAGTAATACAAAACAGGTGTTACATTGGTACAAAAAATACTGGCATTTTGCTTTCAGTTAGATTATTATTAATTCAGTAGCAATTGTGTCTAGACAGCTCAGATGGGACTGGGGTCAACTGGTGATCAGTTATGGAGCAAAACAGACTCCCTGGAAGAGTTGGTCATGTAAATGGGCAGGGCAAAGGAAAGGTGGGAGGAGAAAAAAAAACTGCAGAGAAGATGTTTGTTCCAGGAGGCACAGCAGGTCTCTGGACAACAGAGGAGCAATACTGAAATCTCCTGATTAACTGCAATTAAACTGCAATTTAAGCTACTTCCACAGACTTCTGGCATTGGGCTGGAGCATGACCGTCTAGGGCAGTAAGAAAAAAATCAGAACTGTATCACGGGATGAAGACATACTTCCTTAGCCTTTCTTCAGGATGTTCTGATGGAGGATAATTTCTGATGGTCATCATGTCAGAGGGAAGGTCTGGGGAAAATTATATGCTTTATATGAAAATAAAGGGCACAAAAAGGTTATGAGAGGTCTGATTAAAATAAGAAGATAAATCCTGCAGCCCTGGACAGTTACAGTGAAAACGGTTATATTTCTGGTCTGGTTGCACTTTACCAAGGTGAGATGTCAGTTCTTTTCTGAATTTAAAGTTAGCCTCTCTTTTGAAGTATGTTTATGTCAACCACTGTTAACCAAAGCCACAGTGTGCAGCACCTGGGGTCTTTATTAAGCAGCTGGATTGTCATAGAAAACATTATATTCTCCCAGAACAGCCCAAATTCATGCATATGGCTACCATTCATACTCCCAGATGAACACAGTTTTGAAGCTCTCATTCTTCAGCTAGTGAAGCCCTCCCCTTTCTTTGCCCAGATCCCATAATGGGACCTTTCTACCACAACCCAGTCAAGGAATGTTTCTTATAGCAGTAGTCCAACCAGGCGGAACTGGTTACTATGTACAGTTGCTATTTAATAGCTCAGACTACCTGAATGTTGACCTGAGAGTCTTCATGTGGTGACTGGATCTAGAGGTCTGGTATTATGGATAATATCCCCTGATACCATTTGTGTGCCTCCAATGCCTGTCTGAGGTTTTGGATATGTGTGGCTAGGAAACCACAAATTTTAATATGTGGATCTCGGAAGGAATAGGACACAAGGTGTTAAATCCAAGAGTAGAATTCAGAAAGAAATGGAAACATCACCTTACCAAGGAACTGTGCTCTTGCTGCAAGTCAGTGTACAGCATTTTAGCATGGCACATTACCTAGATTTAGCTGGCAGCTTGTCACTGTGGGACCTTGTGCTGCTTTTCTGTTGTGACTAATGAGCCTCTATGGCCAAGTGGATTCCTTGCACGGCTACTAGAGAGGAAAAAGAAAGGTTATATCAGAGTTTATGGGGTTGAATAAAGCCCTTGAGGATATAGGCTCACTTTTTCCTCCTGTTGCTGCTCCAGATTTCATTTTATCTTATAAAGGAGAAAATACAACAGCAAAGAAGTGACATTCATTGATGTCTCTGGGCAGCACAGATGGGAAAATCCTAGAATCACAGAGCCATAGAATAGTTAGGGTTGGAACGGACCTTAAGATCATCCAGTTCAAACCCACCTGCCATAAGCAGGGACACCCCACACCAAACCATGCCACCCAAGACTTCGTCCAACTTGGCCTTCAACACTGCCAGGGATGGAGCATTCACAACTTCCTTGGGAAACCCATTCCAGTGCCTCACCACCCTAACAGGAAAGAATTTCTTTCTATCCAATCTAAACCTCCGCTGTTTAAGTTTTAACCTGTTACCTCTTGTCCTGTCACTACAGTCCCTAATGGCCCAATAGGCCCCCTTCAGATACTTGAAGGCTGCTATGAGGTCTCCACGCAGCCTTCTCAAGGCTAAACAGTCCCAACTTTCTCAGCCTGTCTTAGTATGGGAGATGCTCCTGTCCCCTGATCATCCTCGTGGCCTCCTCTGGACTTGTTCCAACAGCTCCATGTCCTTTTTATGTTGAGGACACCAGAACTGCACACAATACTCTAAGTGAGGTCTGACGAGAGCAGAGTAGAGGGGCAGGATCACCTTTTTCTACCTTCTGGTCATGCTCCTTTTGATGCAGTCCAGGATATGGTTGGTGCAATTTTGACAGACTGCGCCACAAGTGAGCAAGCATGGGATGGTATCTCATGGCCTTGGTGTAGGCAACAGATCCCAGGGACTGATTTTTGGTCTTGGTATGCACAATATAAACAATCTACTTCAAGAACCAACCAATTTCAAATCAAAGCTGGTCTCTAAGAACGTGTGTACTTGGCCCAGGGATCATCTCTGTGATGGGGGGCCTTGACATTGAGATTCCAACTCAAATAATAATAAGAATGAGGGTGGAAAAATGTCTATTTTATTGAGGAAAATACATAGTTTAACTTTTGGCTTTTTGTAGTATTGTAGAAGTTTTCTGTCAAAATATCTCTTTTTTCTTTCTGCCTGTATAAATAAATTATTCTGAATGCAATAAGAACAAGGTGTTCTAATTAAACAGATTTGTTTACATCTCATAGCATGAAAAACTAATTCAGTCTGATATACCGTAGGGTCTTGCACTATCTCTTTCTCACTTCATGTAAATTACCCAGTTTAAGTAGTATTTTATTTAAGAATATTTTCAAAATGGCCTTGATTAAAGAAAAACTGATTTAAGTTCCAAAGTGTTTATTCCTAAATAATAGTTTCACTTCAGGGTGCAAGAAGATGGGATGGGGAGAGCAGAAACAGTACTAGTACAGTATTTCTTCCCAGTTTTATTGCACTGCAAAGGTCTCTACCTTTACTAGTCTCAAGAACTCATAGCCTGTGGCTAGAACACATTTTTATTAAGTGAAGGTTAAAGTCAGGACCAAAACAGATTCACTGTAATATGCTTACAAACATAATATCCTGACCCAGACCTGTGCCATAGTATCAGCTCCAAAACAGAAGCAAAGACAATGTTTCCTGATTGTAACTGCATTCCTACCAGTGTAAAGACTTCTGCACATTCTCCACCTGGGCAGAACTGAAGAATCCTTAAAGGTGCTTCAACAGGAGTTAAGTGGAGTATAAACACAGCAGGTAACAAGGAATCCAGCTGTAAAAACAGGGAAACAAAAGTAAATCTCAGCAACTGACATGACAGGTCTAGCCATCAGGTAATCTTTTGTAGTTACATAGAGCAAGGCTGGATGAAGCTGCTGCAAGGAAGAATAATATCCCAATGAATTTATTCCTTGAGTTGTCAAAGTGTTATCCACAGTGAGATAAACAGGAACTTTTACTACCATTTAGAAAAATTTCAATTCAGGGACAGGTAGATTAGATGACTTGCACCTGAGAGAAGCAGAAACCCAGGGTCCAGTCCATCCTTGAACCAGAAAGACAGTAACGTTTGCATGCAGCATAAACCAAGCATCAACTTTCTGTTTATTATAGTCCTGTCCATGTGGGTTATAAGTGGTGAAAATAATGGACTAAGTATGAATGAATATCAGACCATTCAGGTTTCTCTAAATAAATTCCCCCTGTAGAAACTCAAGGGTACATACATTTCCTGAGACCAGCCAATGTAGCATTTCACACATGGATTCAAGTTGATGCAGAGACTCAAATCCTTGTTTATTGCCACCAAGCCCTTTTTATCCCCTTGTTCAGTACTTTCCCAACCTGCACATACATTCAACGTTCAATCTCACTGGCCCCTGTAAAACTCTCCAGGTAAATAGTCCAATCACAGTGTTGCAGACCCTCTCACAACCCACATCCTCTGGCTTACAACTGAGATTTGTGCCACAACTACATCCTGGTCCATCCTCCCAAGGCTGGCTTTTGGACCTTCCCAGTCCTTCAACACCTCAGCTCATCACCCCAGGGCTTCTTAAGCACTAAGGCCTCAGAGCTCACTCCCAAACTTCACTCCCTTCCACACTAAGGCCTCAGAGCTCACTCCTTCACTCTTGACAAGCCAATGACATTGCAGGAATACAGTGAGGCTCAGAACCCTCACTAAGTAACTGCTGCACCATCCTTTCATTGTTGTCACTGGATGTGGCCCCTGCCAGGTATCTGCGTTCATCCTAAAACTGAGCTTCGAAACTGATGGCAGTTCTTGGCCACAGGCTGAGGACTGTCTCAGTCCTCAGTATCCCCAGTCATCAGAGATATACAGTCCCTATGACAGCCATAAGAACACATCTATTTTAACACAAGAAAATTGAGAACAGAACCTATGATGGCTAGATGTAAAGACAATCTTGTATGGAATGGAGACCTGTGTCATATTCCTCTTCTCTGTAGACCGAATAATCAAGGTAATTTTTAATATACTATGTGCATTAAGGCCCAGTTGGATGAAGCATTGGGTGACATGGTTTAGTGTGAGGTGTCCCTGCTTATGGCAGGGGGGTTGGAACTAGATGATCTTAAGGTCCTTTCCAGCCCTAACTATTCTATGATTCTATGATTAACATGTATCTATGGAAGGTATTTTAACAGTTTTTTTTCTAAACCCTGATGCCTAAATGAAATTGAAAACTGTGATAACTTCTAAAGCTCTTTTTTTTTGAGGGGTAAGAAAATTGTTTTTACAAGTTCTCACTCTGCTCCAGCTCTCTGGCAGCCAGAGTTGCAGGAGATGTGGGGATGCTAAGCAACTTGGGCTTGTGCCTCCCTGGCAGCTGGAGCTGTAGGGAGTCTGGGAGCTGGGCAGGAGGTGGGTGCTCAGCCCCTGGCCCCCTGCCTGCAAGGCTCCTGCTTTTGTCAATTGCCTGTCTGTGCACCTAAAGTTATATTGACAAGAACCTTCTGGAGGGAGGATAAAGGGAACAGCCAGGGAAAATCACTGACATCTCTCCAAAACAAAAAAAAAAAAAAAAAAAATTTAAAAGAAAAAAGTTAAAAAAATCCTGAAAATTGTCACCGATATTGAAAATTTCCACGGAAATTGTCATTTGGCTGAAGAGAGCATATTCAACCGTGAAATCGTTCCAATGAGCAAGGGAAGAAAATTAATCATTCATAATTCTCCCAAGATCCTGGTGGTCTCGATGAAACGTGCTCATCACCTTTCAGGATAATGATCAGCTTTCCAAGAGACACCTACCACCTTCTGAGGATTTTGAATTAAGTTTGTTGCAACTTAGAAATAAGGCACACAGAGGGTAAGAGCTCCAGGGAAGAGTAATTTTCACCTTTCTGGTGCTTATAGCATGATAAAAAACTTTCCTCCGTGCTTTTGAATTAATTCCTCAAAAGTTCCAATGCCTGCACACCCATTTGTTTCCTCATTGTTTTTATTAAACAAGAAAGGCGAGCTTTATTACTGCGCAAATGAAAGCATCACCAGAAGATAGATACTTCCCAGATTCTTATTAATCTCTAAGACTTATGAGGCTGCCTAAATTCCACAGAAATTAACATACTCTACAGATTTCTTCCAGCAAGTCACTGAGTCCTTGCTAACCTATCTGAAGAAAGAAGGGAAACCAAAAAAGCAAAGCTAAAGGAGAATAAATCTGTATTATTCAGAAGTTGTTGCAAGTCAAAATGTGTATGTGCATTCATATCTTTGTCTACAGGCACAGGTCAAGGCTTTGTGTTATGATGTATCACCTACAGCACCATTATAGTAATTTACTATAGACTGTGGTTGTATACATGGAACTGTGTGCCACAAAGGACAGATCATAATAATAATTAAAGTACAGTTGGATTTGAAATTCAAAATAATTCAATTTCCAAAACTGCTTCTGTGCAAAATAATGTGGTAGGGCATTAAATGTGTTCTTTGCCTGCTCTTCAGTATAAGATTACCTGTGCCTAACTGCATACACACTTAATGCCTGTATTGTAGCAGTATTTAATACCCCTAACAGAGACCAAGGTCTCATAGCAGTAGCTACACCGCATGGGACAGACCCTATCACAAGCTTAATAGTCAAGAAAGAATGCAAAGTCAAAGCAGATAGGCAAAATTATTTAATCATCCAGGTCAGATGCTGAAAACCCATCTGACTACTCAAACTGGAGCATTCTACCACTAACACCTAAGAAATCAGAATAAAAGAGAGAGAGGTAAGAGATAAGCCAGAAATGGCAATTAAGGCAGAAGAGACTTGTGGCACTGGCAATATGCTTGGTATCTTCTGCTCTTTTCCAGTGGCAAATTCTATAGTTTGTAGCTTTTAGGTTCTTGTGTTGCAGGGATCCAGTTAATTACATAAAGATATTGTGCAGTGCTGGAAAGGTTTTCATATTCTTTTATTTTTTCCTATTTGAAGCAGATGTTTTGCTAATCCTTGTGATGTAAGTGGATAGAAAAATGTTTCCTGAAACAAGAGGAAACTGAAGTACACATTCCTCAGAGTTCTTCTGAAGCCTGTGCTCCCTAGTTGTTACATTCCCATTGACACTTCGATTCCCAAAAGACCTTACCCATTCTTCTAACTCTTGACTATGTATCACATCTTTACTTGCAAGTCAATATTGGTTAGCCAGTGAATGTGAAACAGAGAATGGGAAAATTAAAGAGTGCTGATTGCTGAATACCATGTTCCTGGCACAACAGCAACAGCTCATTGAATCATATAAGGTGTGTCTGCACTCTCAGTGACTGTGAATTGGTGTAGACAGGTCTGTTACTGATGCTGATCACCAGTGGATTCAGTTTTGTGGTAAAATGTTAAGACTTAATGTCCTGGGTTCAGGTTAGGTATCTTAGGTTAGCGTCATAGCCTATAAGGGATTCCTGAGGGGAGTAGGAGCATGGAAAGGCAAAAAAAA
>NDXB01016817.1:231817-252940 GCA_002631895.1 Agapornis roseicollis
AAAAAAAAAAAAAAAAAAAAAAAAAAAAAAAAAAAAAGGCAAAAAAGAAAAAAGAACAACATACAACATATCTTTGAGAAAGGATTAGGAGGACCTGGGGCCCGTTGAGGTGGTATGAAAATCATATCTTGTATATTCGCAATCTATACCATTGCTTATTTGTAACATGCTGAGATATGTCAGCACACTGTTTAGTTTTTCATAATAAAGTCACACTGACAACAAAGCAAACTTGTGACATAGTGTGTTGCTATTTGTTCCTTGAAGTGTCATGGCAGGTTGGACTATCTGTCTGAGTATTGATTGTGCAGACTTCCTCCTTCAGCTCCTCTAAGTACCAAATAGTCGGCACATGTTTTCTCACAGTCATCTTCCTTGGCTGGTGAGTAACAGAAGACCACAAGTGATGCATATCAGTTGCCTTCTATTTGCTGCAGATCAGGAGAGCACAAAGACATTTGCGAAAATTAGCTGATCTGCAGCAATTTAGAATCAGGCAAACCTACAGCTTCAGAGCTAAACTGAAACCTTTCAGATTAAAATCTTAATCCCTTGTAACTAATTTAAAATTATTCCTGAAGGAATGAGAGACAATTCTTTGGTTGCCCTGTGGTTTTTTTGTTTTTGTTTTTGTTTTTGTTTTTTTTTTTTGTGTGTGTGTGGTATTTTTGTTGTTTTTTTGTTTTGGTTTGGTTTTTTTTGTTTTATTATTTTTATTTTGGTTTGGTTTTTGTTGGTTTTGGTTTCTTTTTTTTTTTTTGGTTTGGTTTTTGTTGGTTTTGGTTTCTTTTTTTTTTTTTGGTTTGGTTTTTGTTGGTTTTGGTTTCTTTTTTTTTTTTTGGTTTGGTTTTTTTTTTTTTATTATTTTTATTTTGGTTTGGTTTTTGTTGGTTTTGGTTTCTTTTTTTTATTTTGGTTTGGTTTTTTCCTTCTTCCCCCTCTTTCCCACCCTCTTTGACTTTGGGTTCCTGAGGTTAGCATTTGCAATGTTCCTTCTTTAACAAAAAAATTCCAATGTGTACATATTGTGTACCTCATTTATGCTTCCCCACTACCCATTTAATGTCACACTAAGTTATATACCTGCAACATATTTAACTCCAGACCACTGAGCTGCCGCTTTTAACCCTCTGCATGTATCTCTACAATATTTATGAGAATCTGTACTTTAAAAAGTAATGGGAGATTTCTGTAGGTTTTTACAATTCATTTTGTTATAAGAAGAAATATATTCCTCCACTGAAATCTGTGGGATAGTTCCAAATACATACAGAAGGATTTTGATATTTATTCAGTTCTCAAGGTTTTAGAATAGTTTTCCAAATCCCTATTATGCTGCTACGGAATGAAAATGGATGGATCTATGGCTAGACTTAAACAGAGATCTGGGCTCATTTCCAAGCTCCATTGAACTCTTCTCAGATGACCTTGAGCAAAGCACTTGAGATGTGGTCCAGAGTGTTTATTTCAGTGTCCAAATGGGCTTTTGAATGAACTTAAAACCTTACATTCCAGGAAGCTGTTTTCAAGGGATTGTCTAAGCTTAGAAACACAAAAATCTCACTGCAAATTTCTATAGTGCCTGAGCTCAGAAAGTACAGGGCAGTCATAAGTTGCTTGTTCTGAGGCATTACAGTGCAGTCAGGCCATCACATACATAGACTTCATCAAAGAATTTCTAAAAATTAAATGACTCTCATCACTTTTGTTATTCAATGTATGCTTTAAAATGCAGTTGTTGTCCATATCAAGGGAAACACCCCCCCCTCCCCCATACACACATAAATCTAGGCCCTCATCTAATTGGGACAAACTGGTTAGTGCCTGTATTTTCTGGACAGTTCTGTCTGCAGTCTTTAAGTTTAACACTTAGAATGAAACCTAGAGGGTTCAGCATCATTCTGCTTTCATGAACTGGGCATGTGAATGGACTGTCCTCTCAATAGGATCTTTGATATCTTGGAGAGAGATCTTTCATCTCCCTCCTGTTAGGATGAAAGTCTCTCATACTCAGAGTGATAAATGGAAAGCTCAATCCAGTGCAAAGAGTTAGCCATTTTTACAGTGCAGGCCTATCCTAAATAAAGTCTATGAGTGGTAGGTAGCTCTTGAACAGTTCCCACAGAGCCTCTGACATGAGAATAAGGAGCTTTCCCTACTCAACAACCAGCACAGAATCAATGAAATTGATTTTTGGCCATTATGATGTGAAAGTGAGTACTCTGAGTCTTGCTTTTAAACTTTATAGCTACATCTCTAAAGATATTTCTATATGATGATTTCAAAGGAAATAGGTTTGGACCTCTCTCTCTCTCAGTTTGTTTCGTGTAGAATGGGAACACATGTACTTTCACTAAATTCCATAGCTGGTGAAACAGAAAATAGGTGACACTTTTAAAGAAATCAAAACTCATACTTCTAAGAATATAAGCAACTTACATAGATAAACACTGCTTGGCTTTGACATCACCAATTTTCAGAGGACTTTTTTCTGATGGAAAGACACAATTTACCTCAAATTAGGAAAGAATGAATTTTTTCAGTTATAACACAACCTTTTAAAAACTGCCACTTTCATCTTATCTTGTCCCATGTATGCTCTGCTTTCTGCACATTTTTAGCATTCATGTGGTGGTAAAGGTCTTTCAATTTCACCAGACTTATCTGTAGTTTGTAATTATTCCTTTGTATCTCCTGGTGTTTCTTAAAACAAACAAGCTATCAAAACACCCAAAAAACTTTAAACACCACCATCAACAAACAAAACCAAACCAAACAAACCAACCAAATATAAAATAATAGAATCATAGAATAGTTAGCGTTGGAAAGGACCTTAAGATCATCTAGTTCCAACCCCCCTGCCATAATCAGGAATACCTCACACTAAACTGTATCACCCAAGGCTTCGTCCAACCTGGTCTTGAACACTGCCAGGGATGGAGCATTCACAGCCTCCCTGAGAAACCCATTCCAGTGCCTCACCACTCTCACAGGAAAGAATTTCTTCCTTAGATCCAATCTAAACCTCCTCTGTTTAAGTTTGAACCCGTTACCCCTGTCCTGTCACTACAGTTCATAATGAAGAGTCCCTCCCCAGCAGCCCTATAGGCCCCCTTCAGATACTGGAAGGCTGCTATGAGGTCTCCGTGCAGCCTTCTCTTCCCCAGGCTAAACAGTCCCAACTTTCCCAGCCTGTCTTTGCGTGGGAGATACTCCCGTCCCCTGATCATCCTCGTGGCCTCCTCTGGACTTGTTCCAACAGCTCCATATCCTTTTTATGTTGAGCACACCTGAACTGCACACAATGCTCTGACGAGAGCAGAGTAGAGGGGCAGGATCACCTCCTTCAACCTGCTGGTCATGCTGTCTTTGATGCAGCCCAGGATATGGTTGCTTTCTGAGCTGCAAGTGCACACTGTTGGCTCATGTTCATTTTCTCATTGACCACCTTCCCCAAGTCCATCTGTGTACACTCTACACCAGGTCAACAAAAGCAAATCTGATTCAGATTTGCTCAAGCTCAAGCTTACCAGTATTTCTAAGTATTGGCATGTACCTCTGGTAATAAGTTTACCCAAATCCTTAGCCAGGTCTGGCCAGTACTGTTAGCCAGGTGGAGTAAGTGAGCCACCATTATTATATTCTAGAGCTCTCTCTTAATACCTCTGTTAGCTGCCACTGATGAGGAAACAGAGCAACGCACATTTTGAAGTTTTGATTGGTGTTTCATGACCATTCAGAATGACAAAGCAAATCTCCCTACACATGAAACTGCTGTTTTTTCAAGGAAGTCCAGGAACTGCTCCTTACTTTTTTATACTTCTGTATTTCATCAAAGCTCTGGGCAGAAGAAAGCAGCATGACTATCTACCCTTTCTAACTAAAGGCAGATGAAAGCATAAGAAAGGGTCAAAGATGGTACAAAGGTCTTGTATTTTTCAATTAATATATCCTAATTAGAAATCTAAAAGTTAGTGGTGTGATTTGGCTCAGGGGTTCAAACATCTTATTTTAGATGTTTGCATGTGAGATAACTGCTCAAGTTCCCATTATAGAATGTAGAGGTCTCTTCAATACAATTAGTGGTTTAGAAGGAGATGAAACAAATGTCTATATCTGGTCTACCAATAGCTCCCCAAGCTTAAACACCTAGCTCATATGTAAGCACCTAAATTTAGACATATAGTAGCTTGAGTCAGTTGCCCAAAAATAGAAGTCTGACAATACTTGAAGTGTCCTTGCATTTCAGAGACATCCACACAGAGCTGGCCCATGTGGCACAGGACTTTAGGGAGATGCCTGTTTTTTGCGCCAGCCACGGGAGTCCATATGCCATACCCTATCAAAATTCAAGTGACACTAATTGCCTGTTTGTGGTCTACTGGAAAAGTCCCCCAGTTACTGAGCTTAGCCTAGATGAGTCATAAGACTTTCAGCCGTCCATGCACAAATATCTAGTGCTACTTAAGGTGTTCTAGACCTTTTGACACAGCTAGAAAGGGCTGGCAGATACTACATAGGATCAGAGGGATGCTGCACCCAGGAGCTAGATTTTGGCCAGAGTAACACAGGGCCTATGTTTAAGCAATTGAATTGAACTTCAAGTGTTAAGGTGATCACCTGAGGCTTCCTTTCATAGTCAGTGGAGAAAAATGTAGAGAGAAGTTAACATCATTCTAAAAAAAAAGGTCAAATCCAGGTCATATAATCTGTCCTTCAGATTTCTCTCAGCTGTTTCCAGTTCGGGAGATGGAGTTGGTAAAAATGCAGATTACATGGGAGTCAATGTAGCATTCTAAGCAGCCAGAACACATCAGACTTCTAACAAAATTCTCAGATATACCATATGCATTTATACTGTCACTATATGCCTTTCAAACTCTATTACCAACAACTGACTGAAGAGACTGACACACGATGTGTATTACAAACATCTATATTGGGATGGAATCCCTGGCAACAATGCCATCAGTATAAAACAAACCACCACATCTTGCAGTCCTGAATAAGATCCAGTGCATAGATAGCATATGACAAATTTGCAGACAGCTTGTTTATGACCAAGAGGCCATTTTTTTCTGTGTTTGCTTTACAAGCTAATGTGGTTATACTGCATGGAGCTTTTCTCTCAGAATGATCCCAAAGTATTTTGTAAATTGAAAAGATGCAAAGAGGCTGGAGGTGTGGGGTTGGAGGTGGAGGAAGGAAAAAAAAAGTTTCAGCTCTGCTGGGAAAATGAAGCCCTTTTCTCTGGGCTAGGAGCTTGTAAGTTAAAATTGGTAAAGGACATTGGTAGGAAATATTAACTGTGAGCAACATCAGAAGGTTAGTTCTTCTCAAATATAATGTGGGATCTTTTAACAATATGGTGTGGTATAGACTGTAAGAGTAGGGCCAGAGGCATTTGCTGTATTTGATTTCCCCTTTGATTTCCCCCTAAGCACAAGGTCTGATTCTTGCTGCACTTTTGATCCAGTATTGGCTACTGGAGCAAAAGGAAAAAAAGGCCTATCAACCATTTTTACACTTGCTGATACAGGCATCTGCAGAGGCAATCATATGCCTTATGCAATTGATCAGATGTTGGAGTGAATTTTTTTGTTATTTACATGTAGTGTAGAATGTAGTGCGGTTTAGGTTTCACTACGCAGATTCATACATTCAGCCTGGAAATCCCAGTGCAATTCTCATTCCCCATAACAGCTAAACTAACAGACATCCCTAGGGTTGCTGCAGAGCATATTTCAGGCCATGTAATAGATTGTTCCTTAAGTTTCACCTGCCCCATTACTGCTTTTTGCAGGTACTAAATTTAACAAATGCTTAGAATCAGCAAATTCTCCTTTTCTTTGAGGTTTGAGTAGTCTGTACATTGAGTGGTCTGTACATTACTACACAAGAAGCTCTTACAGATGCTTTCTGAACAGAGATAGTCACCAAGCTAGACACTGCTAGGCATGGTCTTTCAGATTCAACAAATGAAGCAAGAAAGCCTCTTTCTGCAATGAAAATAATAAGGGATCAGAGATCTAACATCCTAAGAGGCAGATGCATGAGAGGCAAAAGGGGCAAGCTAACTGGCCAAGGGAGTTCTTTTACTGCAAATCCAGGAACAGGTTTTATGTGCAGCCCTTGTGTCTGGAAGCTGGGCAAAATCAAACTGGATCCAGAGGAAAATGAAAAACACAGTTTAGAGTTTATAGAGATGCAAGCCAGGTTTTAGAAAGAATCAAAATACTGCAGATACACTCACTGCCTGCAGGAAAATGAGGTTTCTTACTCCCTTTTTTTAGTACAAGGCTTTCACTGCAGGATATCTGCCATGGTGTTCTCATCCTACCAGACAAAACCATCTGAAACCACCCAGACCAGAACACAGAAGGACATGAGGTTCTTGTAAGTCTGCTCTCTTTTGACTGATAGTGCTGAGGCAACTGCAGCAGAAACAGGAACTCATCTGGGGAAAGAAAAGCTCTCCTGCTCCCAGATAAGATTGTGCAGGGTCTAAATTAAAACAAACAGTTCCCAAAAAGGGTATCAATGTGAAAGTAGTGCAATAGCCTTACTTCAGCAATCAAGCCCAGGGTCTGCACTTCAGCTCGTTCTGGAAGCCCAGTTCATCCACGATCACCCACTTCCTGTCTTCTCCTGTGCCCATAGGACAGACAGCTTTGTCCACAATCTCTCATGCTTTAAAAACACACCAGCTCTTTTTTCTGCTCGGCTCCCACTCAGTGCTCTGTGATGCAGCAGGGAATGTTATTGCACTGGTGACTTCCATATGCAGGTTGACATTTCCCTTTGGAAGAAGCTACTCACTTTCCAGTCTCTTATTTATTGTTACTTTGTCTCATGGGCCACCATGGAGGTTACTTTAACATAGCTGTAATTAAGGATCTATGATGATAAGGTCCTTTAAGTAGAGATCTACTATTTTTATTTGACTTTAAAAACTGCATACAGCCACAGGGACTGTGTAAACTGTAAATATAGACATGGTTGTGATTCAGAGCTCAGCTACAGTTGTGTAAATCACAGTAAAAGCACTGTATTTAGGAGAGTCTTACTGCTGTAAATAAGAAATAACTTCATATAATATTAAACATTCTATACATGTAAATTTTGGAAGATTGTTCTGGGAAAGAACCATTGTATGTGTATCTTAAAGATGGATACAGATGCTTTAAGGTCACATTCCAAGTTAGTGTGGTAAAGAAACAGGCTTTTGTTAAATCTAGGCTAAGCAGTACTTTTGATTAATATAATCAGTAACTGATGGGTGAAAGGGTAAGAATACCCATTATTCTTTATTTGTTTTTCACTTGAAGGTTGAAATAGAAAACTACAGATCTGGAAAGGAGGAAAAGGTATCAGTGTGAAGCTGTTTTCATTATTTTCATTCATTTTCATTCACATATACATACACAAAAGGAAAAGAAATGCTAACTGAAGATTGAAGAATATTCAAATAAAAAAGTTAAATTTTTCTTTCATTTGAAGAAGCAGCAGGAAGGAAAGGATTAATATTCAGAAGGAATTACAGAAACAGGTATTTTGGAAATGAAAAGCCATAATGTTTTGTTCTCAAATATATCAAAACATGGTGTCATGATAAAATTGACACTAAAACTTTATTTTTATTCAGAAGGCATTTGTTTTTTTTGTTTGTTTGTGTGGGTTTGTTTATAAAACAAACCAAAGCAAACAAACAAACAAAAAAAAACCCAGGTAAAAGTTACAAGTGATAGAGAAGAAACTACCTCAAGTTCACCAGGGGAGAGTTAAATTCAATATTAGGAAAAGTTTCTTCTTTATTTTCTTCTAAAAATAATTGTCAAGCACTAGAACAGGCTGCCCAGAAAAGTGGCAGAGTCACCATTCCTGGAGGTATTTTAAATTTTAAATACCTCCTGGATATATTTAATAGATATGTGGCACTCAGGGACATAGTTCAGTGGTGGACTTGGCATTGTTAGGTTTATGGTTGGAGTCCATGATGTTGAAGGTCTTTTCTGACCTAGATAATTCTATGATTCTGTAAAAAAAAAATTACTGGCCTTAGAAATTCCTCATAAATCCATATTATTCAATAATTGTTCATAAAACCAATTATGCTATGAAGCAGTGTAAGAGACAGAGTACTAATTAAAAAAAAAAAAAATAGGGTTAATAGAATTAGTGCCACAGTCTTCTTTACAGGAGACTGTTCTTTGGTGCTCTGGAGTTCTATAAAGTGAATGCTGTGTTAAAATAAAATAAATAAAAAAATATTAATACTGTTATAAAACTTCCCGTTATTTGGTAGGAAAGCATGTAAAACAGAGCATTCTAGGCAAATTTTTACTGAAGTGTATATGGTTTCCTCATCTTCTCTTTGGGGCAATTCAAAGTGGTTTTCATCAGATTTTAGTAGCAGAGGTATTCTCAGGCAGATATTCTCAGGCAGATATTCTCAGACTTAAACTAGTTGTTCATTTTTCAGGAGAATATTGAGTGAACCTTGCTCCTTGGAAAATTTACCCCCCAAGGTGCTTATAAAGTGAATCAAGCTAGAAACAAGGAGAAACAGATTAATGTGTTTTCCAGTGTTACTGAAAATCTGAGACATTCAAACAAATCCAAATGACAAAAATGTTGGTAACATTCACCACCCTTTAGCTTTTTTTTCCTCTCTTCAGTCAAAGCTTTAGTCATTTGAAAATACATTCTTGAGGCTCCACATGGCACAAAGACTTTTACAAAAGTAAAACTTGTAATCATAAATTTTTATTGATATCCTGATCCAAACCCTTTTGTATTAAAGGTTTGTTTCTGTAGAAATTGCTGACCTTTGGATAAGGTCTAACAATAGTAAATTCTACTTCAGTTGTAAACTCTTCGGTGCCACCATTGCATTATGTGTTTGGTCTAGGTAGAGTTCAGAGGAGACTGAGACCAAACTGGGGCCTCCTGATGTAATCATATTCCCATCATGATCTGATGTTTGCTGTTTTTTTTATAACCCTCACATCTATTCTTCCAAATAGATTATCACAAGTACAGGGAAAAAAATGGGCAATTTTTTTTTTTTATCAAAAGACCATTCTGCAAACAGAGCTATTTCTAATGCAGTGAGAGGGGAAAAAGAGGTCAGACTCATTTACTCTGCTTGCCCACAAATCTGAAATGTAATTAATACTACAATTCACTGAAATGGTGACCATAAACAGGGAGCACTTCAAAAAAACTAATTAAACAGGTGGACTAAATAAAAAAAAAAAAACCACTGAATGAATTTTAAAGCAACTTTTGAATGTGAGTGTGTTTCTTCCTTAAATATGCACAAGGAAAATATATGCAAGCATGTAGTATGCATTTGTTTGTTTCTACTTCTTTATATCTTCCTTTTTTGAAAAACAAACAAACAAACAAACAAAAAAAAAAGAAACTCCAAGCCAATTCTTCTGGAAGATGCTGTATAGTGGTAACCCTGAATATATCAAATTCAGACAGTAGGGAGGGGTAATATGTTTAAAAAAAAAATAATAATAAAAAAAGGGACTTACTACAAATAAATTTTGAAATGGCCTAAGCAAAAGCCGAAAAGTTTTCCCACTTTTGATTACATTATTCAAAATAATCTCATTGGTTCATTCTGCACATTTCACTTCTCAATTATAAGAACCTGCTGTTTTCCACTGCCAGCTGTAGTATGTAGGATATGTGGAGTAAGGGACTTTTCCCAAAAGATAGGTAGGTAGTATTTTGACATACATGGACTATGGCTTTTATTTGGCATGGTAAATACCCTCATTACCATTACTGTCTTAAGAAAAAAAGGACATAACAATCACCTGGAAATAATAGAACTAGGGGACATTACATAGAACTGCAGCAGCTGCAAAACCTCACAAGGTGCAGTCTATTACAAACCACTAGTTTTAAAGGGACTGCAGCTGTGGTTTATTTATTGACACTGAACAGCTATGATGGATGAGTTCACTGTGTTGTTTTTGTTGAATTGAAGTTCTCCTAAGCTCCTGGTTAATTTTGTGTCTTGGTTTCAGCTGGGATAGTATGCCTCACATTTGGCATAGTCTCTAGATCATCATCATCTCTGATAGCTTTGAAGCTGGTATGCTGACTATATGTCTTAGCTTCTGTGAAGTATCTGCTCCCAAAGAGAAATGTATCTGGTGTCATAGCGTACTCAAACTTATGCCACACTTTTCATTAGACTATACAGGTTTCCTATAGAATAAGCCTTTGAGAAATTAGCCATAGTTCTTTTATTCCAGATACTGGGGTTCACAAATCCAAAACTCTAGAAATACAACTAGCATTTTATTCATCCAGTCAAGCATTCATAACGGAGGCAACTCTGTTTGTTACAGTCTTGATGAATTTTAAGAAATGTTCACCTGTAACACTTTAATTTCGTAGTTTCCTCGTGTTTTGTCTCCCATTTTTCTCAGAATTTTATTTTTTTAAAAAGACATACAAAACAAAGCAAATGAAAAAACTCAGAAAAGATATCTAGAACTCAATTTCTTAGTTAAAACACCACATATATATATTTTAAGTATAATATTTGTTCTGAAAATTAGCCAACTGAGCTCTGTGAACCACAAACCCTGAGACAATATTTCTGATCCTGTACCAGGAGAAAGATATGTTAATCTTGTCTCTCTTTAGGGGCATAAAACATATCCTGATTTACAAGAAAAGATAGGGTGTTTTCTGTAGGGTGCTTCACAGACAAAATAGACAAGCTGCATTTTCTTGTGCCAACTGGAAGGTACAAAAATGAGTCTACTGAGACTGAAGCAGTGATAAAAGGGCCAGATTCATTAGCTCAGGGTCATCACTGTGCTAACTACGGTCACTCAGATTTTGGTCATCTCAGTGCATGTCAGGGGAGCTCTCCCACCCATTTGTACCACCTCAGCTATGCACAGACCTGTGCTGAGCTATGACTTTTCCTCAAGAAATAAAACCTCAGCCAAAGCACATCTGAAAATACATCTTTTCTGATTTTGAAGATATCAAGCGATGGAGAAAACATTGTTTTCCTCAGTAGTTTCTGCTGCTGGTTAATCATCTTCTCCATTGTGCCTAATTTCTAATTTGAATTTGTCTGGCTTCAGCTCCCAGCCATTAGTTCTTGATGTGACTTTCCCCACTAGATTAAAGAGCCCATTAATACCCAGCACTCTTCCCCTGTGAAAGTACTGATACGCTGTACTGCAGTCACCTCTCAGTCTTCATTTTAATAGGCTAAACAGATTGAGCTCTTTACGTCTCTCTCTGCGAAGCATTTTCTCTGGACCTGAAATCATTTCCATGGCTCTTTTCTGCACCCAGCTCATTTTTTTTAATAAACTCCTTATTTATATTCATGCAGATGCCACAATTATACTCTACAATCAGTCCTATGAACACTGAATGCTGAAATAAAATATTTTCTTTACTCCTTCCCCCCTTTTTCCCTATTTATGAAGCCCAGGATTACACAAGCTTCTCTTTTATCAGTGCCACTCTTAAAACTGTCATCACAGTCATCTTTTTCAAAGTCTTCAGATTCCAACATCCTGTGATTCATTCTGTGTCTTGGGTGCATATGTTGTTCCCATATATATGATTGCATTTAAAGAACCAAACATAGCAAAACTAAGTATCATGGGTGGCAGAGATCAGTTTACCAAGCAACCCAGATGCGTTTGTATGGCTGTTTGGATATTGTTAATATTTACTTTCTACCAGCTATTAGAAGGATAAATATTGTGCCACCTGTGCATTTTATCAGTAATGATTTTAAACTTTCATCTAGTTCCCTGTTTACAATGTTGATAAGCATTGTGCTTTTCTCTAAACTCTTATTATTCACTGGTGATTCTCCAATCATAATATTTTTTTTCACAGCTGTCAGTTAACCAGTTCTCAGGCTCACAGAAAGTACTGTATGTGCTTTATTGACACTTGAAAGTGCATATTTTTAATTAAAATAGTGTGCTGAAATAAGGAATACTACAACATATAACATGGTAGTAGAATTACTTTTACCAGGCAAACTTGTAAACACCTCCAAACATAACAAGCTTGTTTTATGGGATCTATTTTCCATAAACATTATTATTATTATTATTAATGGTTTTTATTATACTCTCTCAATTTAGTTTTCTATTTGCTGACTGTCTTCTAAAATTTTCCACTCTCTTACCCAGAAGTAGCTTGTAACTTTTTTTTTCCCCAAAAATAATCTATTACAAATTCACATTAACAGGAAGATGGGCATTTACAGCCCATGCTGAGGTTCTTGATTCAGGAATTTCAGCCCCCAATTTGTAAATGTTTATACCTAGAAATAAGATTTCTCTTTCTTTATTAGCTACTACTGGACTGAAAACTACTTCATTGACCTCATCTGATACAAGCTTTCGAATATGAAAAAAACCTTCTTATAGAAAATGTCTCTGTGCATCCTTATTATCATTTTGTCTATTACCATTTTGTAATGGAAATATTCCACTCTTAGGATCTCTTTTGCTCCCAGTACACTTGAAAAATTCTCTTTTTTATTGTTCTGAGGCCTGCAAGCAACATTTTTTTCCTTGAGGCCTTTATGAATTTTCTGTATATTTTAACTTCTATTCCAGACCAACCAAAATACTCATAATTGGGATATTTAGTTAATATACTGTTAGTGTCAGCTGTAACTGGTTCAGATGAATTTCAGTTTCCTACAAGCACTGGGAATGTCTCCAGGACTGAGACATTCCAGATATATTCTTCCAAACTTCTCAATTGCTAATATGTCACTTTGAATAAATATTCTAATGTATAAAATGTGGGGGTTTTGACTATGATGCTTCTGTAGTGTGAAATATGTTCTAAAATGATAAAAATACATGGATATCTTATGGCTACCAATCCTCTTTTTATTTCTATTTTTGACCAACTTTTCATGTTATATATGGCAAATTTTCCTACTTGAAACAACAAATATGAAAGATTTAGATAATTATCATTTTCTGATGGAGTATAGTGGGCTTTGATTACTGGAAACAGCCATTTGTAAGGCTATCTGGAAACCTATAACTGACCTACTCATGTTGTATTGAAGAAATCATCCTCTATTTCTGTAGAAGATGCTAAGCCAATTTGGTTAAATAAGAAACATCTTCAGATTCCTGCATGATCCTTACTCCTCATCATCGCTGCTTCCCTTAAAGCTCATTAATAAATGCTATAAAAAGAGACTATTGGCATTAGCTGTCAGCCCAAGATCAGAAACAACTACGTTCATTTCATGAACCTTGTACTGATAATACGTTGAAGATACAGGCATTTGCACAAGAATTTGATCCCTGTTAATATTAACATGATATCTCTCCCTAAAATTGGAGTCCAGCAAACTAAAACTTGTCCAGTATTATCCTTTCTTGGACCTGGGCATTTAAGGTGTTTGAAATGTTTTTATTTTGCTGTGGTATTTTCTTATTTTAGTTTCTTCGTCACAGCAGAACATTCATCTTCTTAATAAAGACAGAAGGTAAAATATGAAAGTACTGAAAAACCCTAAACCTAATGCTCAGACTTGCACAAAATCACATAAATGGTCTTCTGAATAGCCATTAATTGTAACTTTTTAAAATGTTTTCATGCATCAATCTGATATATCCCTTTTCTTTCCCTCTTTCCACATGAACTATTAGGAAAGTTTAACTGTTCTTGGCTATAGCTACCTCTATTACGACTTAAAGGTGTTGTTCTCATGGGGGACTTCAAACACCCTGACATCTGTTGGAGCGACGGTATAGCCCGACACAAGTGATCCAGGAGGTTCCTCAATTGTGTGGAAGACAACTTCCTTCTGCAAGTAATAGAGGAGCCGATAAGGAGGAGTGCCCTGCTTGACCTCGTGCTCAGCAACAGGGAAGGGCTGGTTGGAAATGTGACGCTCCAGGGCAGCCTTGGATGCAGTGATCACGAGATGGTAGAATTCAAGATCCTCAGCATGGTGAGAAGACTGTACAGCAAACTCACTGCCCTGGACTTCAACAGAGCAGATTTGGCCTCTTCGGGAACCTGCTTAGTAAGGTTCCATGGGATATAGCCTTAGAGGGCAGGGGGACCCAAGACTACCGGATGACATTCAAGGATCACCTGCTACAAGCTCAGGAGTGTTGCGTCCCAACTAGAAGGAAGTGCAGCAGGAGGACCAGGAGACCTCCTTGGATGGATAAGGAACTGCTGAGAAAAATTTGAATGAAGAAAGAAGCTTATAAAAGGAGGAAGCAAAGACAGGTGACCTGGGATGAATACAGGGATGTTGTCCAGGAAGCTAGGGAACACGTAAGGAAAGCTAAGGCACAGTTAGAATTAAACTTAGCTATGGGTGTTAAGAATAACGAGAAGGGATTCTACAGGTATATTGCAAATAAAAGACAGACCAGGAACAACTTAGGCCCCCTCCGGAAGCTATCGGGTGAACTGGCTACACAGGATTTGGAGAAGGCTGAGGTTCTGAATGACTTCTTTGCCTTGGTCTTCAATGGGAAAGACTCTGACTGCACCACCCAAATCTTGGAAGGCAGATGCAGGGACTGTGAGAATGAAGACCTTGGGCCCACTGTAGGAGAGGATCTGGTTCGAGACCATCTGAAGAACCTGAATGTGTACAAGTCCATGGGACCTGATGAAATCCATCCGCGGGTCCAGAAGGAGCTGGCGAGTGAAGTTGCTAAGCCACTGCCCATATTTGAGAGATCATGCCAGCCAGGTGAAGTTCCCGAGAACTGGAAAAGGGAAATATAAGCCCCATTTTCAAGAAGCAGATAATGGATGACCTGGAGGATTACAGGCCAGTCAATCTCACCCGTGTGCCTGTCAAAATCTTGGAGCAGGTTTTCCTGGCAGGCATGCTAAGGCACATGAAAAACAACAAGGTGCTTGGTGGCAGCCAGCATGGTTTCACTAGGGGGAAATCCTGCCTGACCAATTCGGTGGCCTTCTACAATGGGGCTACAGAACTGATGGACAGGGGTAGAGCAGTTGATGTCATTTACCTGGACTTGTGCAAAGCGTTTGACACTGTCCCACATGACATCCTTGCCTCTAAATTGGAGAGACATCAATTTGATAGGTGGGGCACTCGGTGGATAAAGAACTGGCTGGATGGCCGCACGCAAAGAGTTGTGATCAATGGCTCAGCGTCAGGCTGGAGGCCAGTGATGAGTGGTGTCTCTCAGGGATCGGTGTTGGGACCGTTCTTGTTTAACATCTTTGTGGGTGACATGGACAGTGGGATTGAGTGCACCCTCAGCAAGTTTGCCGATGATACCAAGCTGTGTGGTTTGGTGGATACGCTGGAGGGAAGGAATGCCACCCAGAGGGCCTTTGACACGCTTGTGAGGTGGGCTGATGCCAACCTCATGAAGTTTAACCATGCCAAGTGCAAGGTCCTCTGCCTGGGTTGGAGCAATGCCAGGCATAGCTACAGGTTGCGCAAAGAGGAGATTGAGAGCAGCCCTGCAGAGAAGGACTTGTGGGTGGTGGTCAAAGAGAAAATGAACATGAGCCAACAGTGTGCACTTGCAGCCCAGACAACCAATGCTGCATCAAAAGGATCGTGACCAGCAGGTCGAAGGACGTGATCCTGCCCCTCTACTCTGCTCTTGGGAGACCTCACTTGGAGTATTGTGTGCAGTTCTGGTGTGCTCAACATAAAAATGACATGGAACTGTTGGAACAAGTCCAGAGGAGAGCCACGAGGATGATCAGGGGACTGGAGCATCTCCCATACGAAGATAGGCTGAGAGAGTTGGGGCTGTTTAGCCTGGGGAAGAGAAGGCTGCGTGGAGACCTCATAGCAGCCTTCCAGCATCTGAAGGGGACCTATAGGGCTGATGGGGAGGGGCTCTTCATTAGGAACTGTAGTGACAGGAGAAGGGGTAATGGGTTCAAACCTAAACGGGAGAGGTTTAGATTGGATCTAAGGAAGCAATTGTTGGTGAGAAGCTGGAATGGGTTGCCCAGGGAGGTTGTGAGTGCTTTATTTCTGGCAGTGTTCAAGGCCAGGTTGGATGTAGCCTTGGGTGATACGGTTTAGTGTGAGGTGTCCCTGCTTATGGCAGGGGGGTTGAAATTAGATGATCTTAAGGTCCTTTCAATCCCTAACTATTCTATAATTCTATGATTCAGCTATGAGTAGACACACCTCTGCTTTCCTAAATGAATGTTTATCAGTTATGCTTTGTAGATTGCTCAGGGAAGACTGTAAAACCTGGGTGTCTTCAAAACTGCCCTGGTCCGTATGAAAGGCTGTTTGAGAGATTGCAAGAACATGGTCTACATTGACAAAGGAACAAGTGAAATTATATGCAATGGGCAGTGACAGAGCAGGTACAGGAGGTGTCATTTTACCTTACAGACTCTCTTGATACTTTTTGTTTTGACATTCTCAACCTTAAAATGGTTGAACTTTTGTGGAAAAAACTGTGTAAAGTGGGATCTTGCAGCAGAGATCATGTGATAAATGGAATGCCTCTAAGGAACATAAATCTGTGCTGGTGCATCCTGATGCAGAATCGGTGTTGATGCTAACATGTCATTTTCCCAAATGCTTCAGAGTCCTTTGGGTTTGCCACGAAAGAAAGGATTTATCTTTTAATCTCAGAACCACTTTTCTCTGTCTGGATTAGCCATGATCAGGAAAGTCATTAACATTTATGAACTGGGGATTAATAACACTCCAGAGCACATTATGTGGTCTGTTTATCCCTCACCCAGCCCCTTAACTTATATCTGAGATACAAAATAAAAAAAAAAAAATGGAGCACAAGCCCATACTCACTTGGAAACTTAATTTAATCACAAAATAGCTGAGGTTGGAAGTGATCTCTAGAAATTGTCCAGTCCAAGACCCCTGGTCAAATAAGGGTCACCTATAGCTAGTTTCTTAGAATCATGTCCAGAGGAATTTCGAGTATGTTCATGGATGGAAATTACACAACTTCTCTGAGCAACTTTCTGCAGTGTTTCGTCACTTTGACAGTTAAAAAATTTCTGCTTATGTTTAAATGAAATTTCCTGTAGTTCCATTTGTGCTTATTACATTTCATGGTGAGCTTGCTGAGGGTGTGTCTCATCAATTAGTACAGATTTTAAACTGTACTGACTCTTGCAATACACCACTAATAATTGGCCTCCATGGACTTTGCAAATCACAAACCCTTTAAGACAGCAATTAGACAGTTTTCAGACCACTCCACTATCTATCTAACCAGCTCATATTTCATCTGCTTGTCAATGAGAGACAGTGTCATAAGCCTTGCTATAGTCAAGAGAAACAAGATCGGAGGCTCTTCCCTCATGCAGCAAGCCAGTCCATCTTGTCTCCATTGTTGTATCCCATGGGACTCATCAAAGCAGATCCCTGAACGTGGATATCAGATCAAAGACTCCTGGACTGATATCCAAGCTCATGATCCTGCTGTTTGCTTTGTTACATCCTCTCACAATCCTGAGCTCCACCATGTTAATCTGCCCCTTTGTTTAAGCATAGCACTATTCCTCATCTAGTTTCTACTTCTCTCTAATTGAAGAGTCAGTCTTAGAAGCAATGAATGACAAGTACTTATCTTTCCAGGTAATGCTGGACCTCTTCTGAGATACTCTAGCAAAAATTATTATGAGCCTTATCCAAAGGACATGGAAGATTTTCAGATTTTCTGTTCTACAAACTACATTTGATGACCATTTTTTCAACATAAAAAGTAGAGAACATCAAATTTAATCAGTAAAAGGTAAATGCAAATCTAACAAATGAAGGGTATTCTTCTGATTGTAAAGACAAAAAGCTTGATGAGTTGTTGAACTCCTTGCTGCAGGAACATTTGGAGATTAAACATCTCTACAGGTTCATAAAAAGGCCTTCATGAAAGAAAAAAACATCAATGCTAACACACAAAAAGGCAACTCTTATCTTAGAAATCTCTGCACTGGAAATGGCAGTTAGTATTAGAGACTGAAAGGTTATTCTCACAAACTGCCATTTTTTTAATTACCTGGGCATCAACCAATTGTCAATATTAGAGAGACAATCATCATTTTGATGTATTCCAATATGCCAAAATACAGTTACAGAGTCCTGATGTAAGCTTATAAACTGCTTATGGGAAAATACATGAAATGCATGGGAGATTTGCCATTGTTTTTGATTGAGTTGGGATTCAGCTCTCACTAGTTCATTTTAGGAAGACGCTAATACTTTGATGTTATAAACCAAAGGTATGTAGATCAATCCAATATGGCACTGTGAACAAATGTAGTGTTTCCTACATGTTAAAAGGACTCACTATTTTAAAAAGAATGGGCACTTTTCTTATCATTGAAATCTGAACTTATTATAATAATGGAAAAAAAAAGTACAACTTCTTACATGAACATGCCAAGAGTAAATATGATGGGTGTTTTTCTTTGAGAGTTAATACACAGAATTGAATATCCCCTATGTTTTTTAATTCCTTCTTTGTGTGTGCATTTGGGGTTTTATTTCTTTCTTTCTTTTTTTTTTTATAGTTTCCCCATGGGCTGAGACAAAGGTGTCACTATCAAAAAAACCCTCAAAACCAGCTTAAAATAAAAAGAAAAATAAAAATTAAAAAATAAGTGTGTTTTTCCACATGTTGATCAAGATTTTACAGACACTATATTTTCTGTTTTGTTGGACAGGTAATTGGAATTATTAGTGACCAGGAGACAACATGTAGTTATAATGATGTAAATCACAACTGGATCAAGGAAGAGAAAGAGAACACAAAAAGGCAAAAAAGAGAAAAAAAGACTATGACAACAAAAGTAAGGGAACGTATCTTTCAGTGTTGTTAATGCTTTTATTAAAAATTATTTTATTAAAAATCATTGTTTCTGGTCCTATTTACTATTGTGTGGATCCAAAATCAATGCAGAGTAATTTTCCATTGCTACAGCTGAGGTCAGACTTAGGATTATTGGGAGGAGTGAATGAAACCTTTCCTCTTGTACATTAGGACACTTTCTTGTTCTGCCTGCTTTGTTGGCTGAGGATAGGAGTGACATTTTCATTTGTATTTAATATGTACTGCATTGTAAAACCAAATCTTGCTGAGGTTTCTGAAACTGACATGGTTACCTGACAATTCATGCAGTTGTCATTTGGCATTGTATGCTTTTAGTGACAGGGTAACAGCAATCTATTATACAGCACCAAGCAGAGTGTAGGGTTTCGTCCAGAACAACAGAACTGAGAACTTAGGAGTACATGCAGCACAAAACTTGTTGAGAAAAATGATAACAAGAAAAGAACAAAAATAAAATACCCAAAAACCTTCTTGTCCTATGTTGATATTAGAACAGAATCTATCTTACTTTCATCTATTCTTTGCATTTCTGTGCTGCAGAAACAGAATATATATGTGGTAGCAGGATGCTGAGCTTCGTCTCACCAGAACTTCATCCTATTCTAAGATTCATGAGATAAATCATTTGATGGCATCTATTTTTCTCCATGGATCACAGAAGCAGTCTAGATACTTTCTTAGAACTATTCACGACTAAGAGTAGATGACATGAGGCCCACTTCACATATCTACAAAAATTGTCCACTCATGTTTTGACCAATGTACTTTTAAAAATATAAGTTGGCTGCAAATATATTCTGTTTCACAGAAAATGACATTACTTCCACAGTTTTCACTATTTTTAACTCAATAATAATAAGAGAACAAATGCGAAATTTACTTGGAAATGAGAGTCTGAAAGAAAACAATAATGATTTTTATTCGAAATTTGCTTTTTCAAAGAAAGTGAAATGATTCACTGCAATACTCATGGTTGATTTTATACACTATAAGCAGCTTTAAAATGACACAAAAAAGGTTGTACTGAAATGGAAACATCTGAACATTCTGTTCCATTACAAGCTCATCAGAACAATCTTCTCAGATTTTTCCATAATGAAATTTTATTAGAGTTGATAGATTTTCACACAAGCATACAGTTTTGACAAGCATTTTCTGAAAGAAAGAAGAAAAGGCTGGTAGAGGACGTCCTGCTAACTTTATTTAAAAGTCCTATTAAAAAAAAAAAACAAACCAAACCCCACAACAAAATAAAGAAACCTCCATCGAAAAAAGCTAATCAGTTCATTTGGGTTTTTTCTAGAGATTTATCTACTGTGGTTTACAGAAAGATTTAATTGTTTTCTACCTAAAGAGTAGTTTTTCATTCAAGGATCTTTAACTTACATACACATTTTAATCCTTAAAGCAACTCCAAAGGGTAGTCTAATATAGCTGCTCTTATTTTTCCACTTCCATGTTAAAATACAGAGATGTGAAATTCTTTGCAGATTAGGCAACAAAAAACACTGCTCCCTAACCTTTTTTTAAAAAAAAAGGAAAAAAAAAAAGAAAAGAAAATTCATCTTCTGTGGATAAATGTTACAGCTCAGCAATGTGCAGTTTAAAGGGAGAGGTTGCCATATCACATTGAAGAATCAAAGAAACAATTATAGGAAAAAAAATTGGTAGAACATCCCACTTTTTGCTTCTCCTGCATAAATAATGCACCCCAAGGACAATTAGCATTTGGCGAGTGGTTTCTTGTCAGATCAAGTACCACTTCAGAAGCCAAATGGTATAGACAAGTCCCTGTTACAATGGAAACCACAGTGGGACAAAGGAAAATATTTCGCTTCACTAGGTAAAATCCTTTATTTAAAGGCCAGCTACAAAAGAGACAATGATCTTTGCTCCTGGACACCTACTAGCCATTAATGGGAAAGTTCCTCTGAAAACATACACATGCACTTACAACTTCAGCTCTAATGAGGGCTTTGCTGTTTGATGACGCCACATCTGGCATGCTTTCAGAACTCTGCAGCCCAATTATAAAGCTGTCCAGCAGAAAAACCCATTACAGACCTAGGCTGCCAGGCCTTCCAAATGAGGTTGAAGAAAAAAAAAATGAAGAGGCAAAAGAAAGGGGTTAAAGATGAAGAAAAATAAGAATAGAAAGGAAAGTAAGGCTTGATTTTGGGGGGAAAAAAAAAAAAAAAAAAAAAAAAAAAAAAGGAAAAAAGCCTTTAAAGAAAGGGGGTTC
>NDXB01016817.1:253859-304537 GCA_002631895.1 Agapornis roseicollis
TTTTTTTCTCTTTTTTTTTTTTTTTTTTTCGTTTTTTGTTTTGGAGGCTCTGTGCATTTTAAATTGCTATTGAAAATCTAGGTTTGATAATAATTTCCACAAATAGCAAAACTTAAAAGATGTGTCAGCTTTCCCAGTGTGAAATCCCATCTTACTTATCATGGTCTAAAGAGTCTCCAAGGCAGCTTTGAGCAATGTAGAAGCTGAATGAGAAGTGGTACATCTGCTTCTTGATGTATCATCTACTTTATGTGTACAACAGATACAGCTTCAGTCTTACATGACTCAACTCTTACATTCACAATGCATTAAACATGCAAGCAGTGGAGTCAAACCAGGGGGTGACTCCATTGCATAGAGTTGTGCCAAGATACCTTTCTTGTAGTGCATGCATCAAGCAAGAGTGTACAGAAAAACTGTACAAAGTAACTATTCAGAAAAATAATCCTGCATTTTAGAGGCTATATTACTGGTCTCTGTCACAGACCAAGAAAATGTTAGGTATACAAAGGCAGTAGTAGTATACATAACATTAAATATTGGTATCATGTAGAACTGTTATATCAGTATTGTCGTTTAGCACACTAATCACTGGGACATTTGCTCTCTTATTATTTTGTGTCTGTAGCTTGAGTTCAAGGCATATAGACTGACTAAAAAGATCTAAACTCAGGACATGCACACAAAGAATGGGTTGCAAGGCATTTGGTTCTGACTTAATCTTTTCTTTTCAGCCAGTGTGTCTTTTGATAGCTTGGTTTAAGAGAACAAAATGTTCTTGAATGCTCCTTAACATGGGAAATGCATACCCTGGCCTCGGTCCATGCCTGAATGGAGTCCCTATGTAAAATGGCAAATGCAGATTAGAAGCCAGCCTTTCCCAGCAGAGAGCTATAGGTATCTTTGTGTAAGTCTCAAGAACTGAAGCAAGTTCTCTATGTACCAGCCTTATGACGATAAGGCAATCTTTCTTGTTCAAGTAACCACTCCAAGTGAAATGCAGAGCTGTCTCCATTATCTGCAGTTCCTTTCACGAACTCTGGTTTTCCCTGGCCTTTGTGAGTTATTCCCTTTCCTGTTCTGTATCTCTCCAGACAGAAAGAATTATTTTACCCTTTACTCACCTCTACTGTCATTTATCCAAGCCATTCAGTCCCCTATCAAAAGAGCTAAGGGAAATCACCCCTCAGTGTGGGAGGCTGGGGGGTTTAATCTCTCCTTTTTTTTTTTTTTTACCTCTTAGGATAATGTGAAAACATTTCCCTTCAGAAAACATGTCTATGCAGCATCAGCATCAAAAAACCATTTCCTTGTTTTCCCTAATGACTTTATCAGACACACAGCAACACAATGAAAGATGTTGTTGTTTTTCCTTTTTCTTTCCTTGATCTTTATGTTTTCATGGGAACATCATTAGTGAGGATAATAGTCGTGCCAGAATATATTCAACACATAGCCTCTCATTGTAATGTATCACCAAGAACATTTTTTTCCTTCTTTTTAATCTCCCCAGCATTCATCAAAAGCTCTTTCAGAAGCAGAAATCCTGGGTTACCCTTCGTTCCACCTTTTAGAGGGGAGAATGCAAGAGTCATTACCTTTACCTTGCCACTGGTGTTTGCATAGGCTGGTAGCATCAGAAATATCAGAAACTTGAATTCAGTTTCCTGCTCTTTCTCCAACCTACTTTGTGAATTCTTTCCTCCTCTGAGAATGGCTATGCTGACTACCAGTTTCATGAAGTGCAATCTCCCTCCAAGTGCTAGCAGAAACCTCTACTGCAATTAAAAATGACATAAACCAACAGCCAAAAATGCAAGCAAATTACCATCACCCCAGTTCCACTGTTTGTCTTGCTGTCTGTCCTGGTGCAAAGCTTTTTGCACTCAGGGTGGTGATTACAGTGTGTCAATCTATGTTATCTTTTCTAAAGTAGCAAAAGCCATATGTAGAAGCACCATGCTGAGGGGTGCCACTGCCTTAGCTACCTAGCAGCTGCTGAAGAAAGCAAGACTTCAATCTCACTTAACAACCATTTTTCAGGAAATTATATACCAGTTTTAGCATTCTTTATCTCCATTTTTCTGTGAGATGTTAGCAAGGAATGCTTCAGGAAAATCAATAGCCAAAGCAGATAACTGAGCTCATCCATGAGGCAGAGATGGCCCATGTCTTCAAGAGTTTGGGGACATGTTAGACAGTGGAAACAGCATATAAGGACATAATGTTACACATGGAGCAGATTCTGGAGGAACTCAGTTGCCTGACTTCCAGTGCAACATTGCTTTTGTATGTAGCACTTAGGTCATGTCTTTAGAGAGTGAACTTCCACTAGTTGGTATTTAGAAGCTGTGTAACTTGAACTTCGTGTGGAGAGTCTAGCTAGATAAGCTTTAGTTTTCAGGCATTGCTAGCCCTCAGTCAGTGTTACGTTGTTGCTCAGCAGAGTGGTTTTATTCCTTTTTGGACCTTCATGCAAGAAAGAAGCAGACACAAGTCTCTGCCATCAACTGCTCTATCACCTTCACACCTGCAGGCCCTCTCTTGACCATTGAGGGCACCCACTCAGCTATGCTTCTTGGTATATGCTGGGGAGCATGTATGCATAGAATGGCTGACTGTCATCTGAGGTTGCTGCAGTAGGTCCCTATTTCCTTAACTTTATAGGCTAGTTTGCAGAGAATTATGTATTTTGGGGGTGTTATTTGCTCAAAGGAAAAGGCTAGAAATGCACATTATTTCTTGAACACTTTCTTTGGCTGGTCTCTTAAGAAGAGGCTCCTGCAATTCTTCTCCCCAGCAGTGAGCCTTTCTCTTTGTATATCACTAGAGTCCCCTGTTTACAGTTCATCTAGAGAAGAGTGAACTGCTCAGCCTGACTTCATAGCTCTCAGGTCCCACCTGAGATCTATTCATGAGATCCTCTACAGTACAAATCAAGGGACCCTTAGGGCACTGTATAAATTCATAACAAGGAATAATCCATTCTCTGTATTGCATGAAACAGCACTTTAAAAAAAAAAAAAAAAAAAAAAAAAAAAAAACATAGAAAACATTATGNGTACAAATCAAGGGACCCTTAGGGCACTGTATAAATTCATAACAAGGAATAATCCATTCTCTGTATTGCATGAAACAGCACTTTAAAAAAAAAAAAAAAAAAAGAAAGAAAATACAGTAGAAAACATTATGGGAAGGCAGAACTACCGTAGAATGCTGTTACAGAAACAGCAAATCCTGCCCCTTGCTCTGTCAGGGTGCTTGAGCACAAGGCAGCACAGGCAGGAGCTGGACAGTTCCCTTTACAGAAATGGAATGGAGTTGGATCCACTCACTTCATCTGAGGATATGTCCATGTGAGGAGTAGGATAGTCCTTGGTTTCCATTAGAGATAATGGGACTTGAGGGTCCAGTCAAAATCTGAACCATGTTCCAGAGGTTTCCCTCTCTGTCTCTGTTAGGTTTTTTAGGAAATAGGGTATTTAAGCATCTAAAGAAGATAAACATCTAAAATTAAACAGGATGAGGTAGGCCCAAGGGCATTACACAAAATTAAAAATACAAACTACGTTAAACCTAAAATTATGCACAGTTTATCAGTCTCTGGTATCAACCCTAATTCATGTTTTCTTTGTAGCCATTTGTCTCATCCTGCCTTTCTCCTCTTTTGTGTTTTAACAGAGAAATAATAGAACCTAGTAATGTAACTGGATCCTGGGACATATCAAGGTGATGGAAAGCTGCTCTGTGTAAAGGAGTCCTGAAACACAGGTAGAGCCCATACAGATACCTGTCTCAGATACTGGAAACAATTGATTTTCACTGAGGAATGGCTAAGAAATGCTGCTCCTTCCACTATGTGTGGCTCATTAAACAGTCCTGTATGCTGAATTTGTCCAGAATAAGCAGGACTAGCTCAGAGGATCTTCTAACTTGCCCCTGCAGCCAAAAGACTTTTATGATAATCCACACAGCAGTGAATATGGCTGAGGCAAAAAACCTCCATGTGCTTGTTTTTTCAATAATGTTTAGTGCAGCACTATTAGTGTGCCACATCTCTGATCATAGAAAAATTGTTCATGGGCCAAGACTGTGTCACACTAAGTGCTAATCTATATTTCCAAATATGTAATGTTATTTTGTGTATGTGCTTAGAATGTCTCAAAGCTTGGGTTTGTTAAGTGGTCTATATCCAAACTGGCTCAATTGTCTTCAATTGGGCTGAATTTTGGCAGTTTAATGACAACACATTTCCAGAGATTTGAAATTTATCTAGGAATTTAAGCTTTAAGATTTATTCTCCTTGTGTGTTACCACTATTTCTCTTTTCAGTTCTGACAAAAGAGGTGTGGGGAAAAAACAAACAAACAAACAAAATGTTGACCTAACATATTTGAACCACCCAAAAAAATCTCAAAACAAGCTTGATCCATAATACAAGAAAAAAACCTCAACAACCAATCTAACAAAATAACATTAAAAAAAAAAAAATTGCTTGGCCGTAATCTTCAATTGTTATGAGATTGAATTTAAATCAGTAATATTTTTTCTTGTTAAAAAAGAGTAATCTTTAGATTGCTTGTTTTCTGCACAATCTACCACTCTAAAAGCTGTTGTAGCTCCTAAGAGATAATGAGCATTAGGTATAAGCAAACAGGTTAGAGGAGGCACTGACAAAATATTCAGGGAATCAGCACTGAGGACCTCATCGAAAGTCCACTGAAGTCAATGGAAAAACTCCTGTTAACTTCAGGGGGCTTCAAATTAGGCTTTGAGTTCAAGTGCTTTGACAAGGCTGCAGGGAAAGGATGAAAAAGACAGGAATAATAAAGAATAAAGCAGTACTGGGGTGAATGATGTAGACTCTGATGGCAAGAAATAGCAAAGAGGTTGAGCTGTAGCAGGCAGCAGGGTTGTGAGGTGACTGCAGAACCGTGTGTGTGAATTCACACAACATCCATTCACACCATTTCTCAAACACTGACTTTTCTGAGCAGTGAATTCACTCAGCTTTTTAATTTTTTAATATATATTAATTTATTTTTAGGAAAAGAAAAGTAGAATATTGGTGACTCCAGGATGCTGAGTGGAAATGTAATGATTTATAATACATTATAGGATAATGATAAAAGTCTGCAAAAAGATTCCATTGCTCTGCAGCCTCTGGTCTCTGCATAACTTAAGCAACAAGGTGCCTCTTGCAGATGCATGGTTTTAACCTGAAGCTATTACCAGCATTTGAGATAACATATTGTTTAATCCTTCTAACTTCAACATGAATCATTCAGAGGAATGAGGGGAGGAGGGGGAAGACTGAAGGGAGGGAAAGAGAAGGACTCTCATAAGAGTTATTAAAACTGTGAGCTGCAGGATCTGATAAGGCAGAAAGAGCTGCTGAGCCATCTGTGAAGGAAAGGTAGAATGTTAGGTGACAGCTCTTGGAGATGTGTGAGCGCACCTACCAGGCTTGAAGATGAGAAGCATACAGTGGCTTGCCCTTGGGCTTTGCTCTCTGTCAAAAGGTATTTGAATCCTTGCCCAATGATGCCTCTTCTGAAGCTATTATTTCCTTTCAGTAATGACGACTGCTGATGTCATTGGAGCGCTGGGGTCTTCACCCCACGGTGGGTCCATCACCAGGATGAATCTTTCATTGTTGCTAGTCTGGGTTATATTAGAGCAGAGCATGAAGATTAGACAGTGTTTGGGGCCTTGCAGTGCTTTTTAGGATTGAGCTGAGACCCCAGGGATCACAGACAGGTAAAGCCTTCGGGCAGACTATATATATGCAATTCCTAAACCCCTACAGGTTTTCCTAAATCCCTATAGAGCCAAAAATAAAAGTTAGTTGCCTCAGTCAAACCTCCATTTCTAGCACTCTGGAATGCTCTCTGAGCATGAAGCACTGACTCTCTGCCTTTTCTTGGTCTCACTTTCACAGCCTCTTATTTCTTTCTGTTTCAAGAGCACTATAGATTGCAACTCCTGGTACTCTCTTAACTACAGGGAAGCCTCCATCTTACATATTCCTATCCTGTCAAGTACTCTAGTTTCAGGGCTTTGACACAATCCAGCTGTTATACTGCAAAGAACAGCTTGTTTTCTATTTTTGCTGAGCCTGAAGGATATTTTTTGGCCAAAACATTAGCTTTAATACATCAATACCTTTAATGAGATTTATGTCTGCATCCAGAATTCACTGTGGTGGCCTTTCAGCCTTTCAGTCAGGTGTTGGCAGCCTTGTGCTGTTGACTATTTGTTTGAAATTCAAGCTTGTAAAAGAGTGTTTCTACCCATTAAGGTGACATGAATTAAATACTCCCTTGGAACTTACTTGTGTATAGCCAAGGAAATGTTTTGGTGGTTTTTTTTTTTTTTCTTGTTTTTTGTTTGTTTGTTTTTTGTTTGGTTTTTTTGTTTNAAAGAGTGTTTCTACCCATTAAGGTGACATGAATTAAATACTCCCTTGGAACTTACTTGTGTATAGCCAAGGAAATGTTTTGGTGGTTTTTTTTTTTTTTCTTGTTTTTTGTTTGTTTGTTTTTTGTTTGGTTTTTTTGTTTGTTTGTTTGTTTGTTTTTCTGAAGACAGTAGAAACAAACAGCAGCAGGTAGCTGGGTATCAGACATTACAGTCTCTCTCTTCTTGATCTTATTTGTGGCTTCAGAATGGAAGAAAAGACCAGCATTTTTTTTCATCCTGAATCAAGGTAATTTTACACAATTGACCCGTTGATCTTAAATTGCAGTTCAGAGGAATCCTTGAACCCAAAAAATCTGTTTTCAAAGTGACTCATGCATAAATAAAGCTTGCATATAGGATGTTTCTGTTCATTTTGTAACTCCTAAATCTAAGTGTCTTAATATTGAGCCTTAACTACCACCTATACTCTCTTGACTGAACAAAATATTATTTTGGATAGCCAGTCCCATGAAGTAATATTTTTTCTGGGATAGGAGAAGGAAATACAACCTCCTTTCTTTCATTATTTCTCCCTCCATTTCTGTAATGATATTTTCAAGGGGAAAAAAAACACCAAAGTTTGGAACACAGGCTCATTTTACTTCCCTTATTATTGTTATTATTACTACCAGGAGTACTACTTAGCTTTTTATAGCACTTTTTCTTGTATATTTCTTAGAGAACTTCATAAAACATGGAAATGTTCTTATCCTGGCTTTCCCGAGGCTATGAAACACACAGAAAAATGAAATAATTTGCTAACAGTTAAAATGGAGGTTAGTGGTATGGCTAGAAATAGGTCTGATGACAAATGGTTAAACGGTCAGCATAGAATAGCAGCTTCCACGGTAAGTTTGCCAAATATCTGGTAAAGTGCCCCATTTTGTACTGTGACTTGTTCTTTAAGCCAGAATTCTCTGTTTCAGACAAAAAGAAAGAGTATGGACAATGGGTGAAGGGAAAGTGTTATATTAACATGTGGGAAATTACTCTGCAATTCAGGAAAAGACAAAAATGGTTGGAGAAATTAAGTCAGACAAACACAAAAATCTGAGTTACACCATTTTAGGTCATGCTACCTCTTACTGTAAAGGGGAATTCAGTCCTAAAATTTTGAGGAAGGAAAAAAAATATTCACACATGACTCTAGCTGCTTTATAGATGCATAACAGTCATTTTAACTAGGCTGAAACTGGGATTTTTCTTTAAGCGCATTTTAAGCCCTGAATATCTGGCTTGGTTTTCAACCCCAGATATATTCGGAAAAAAAAAAAAATGTGGTTAAAAAGAAAAGAAAAATTAAAACCTCTACACACTGCCAGCTCCATTCATATCAGTCACAAATGCTTACAAGGATTACAGAGAGGTAATGAGCTTTTCTACTAATGGTACATCTTTTAATAACTGCTATCTGCACTTCCAGTTGTAAGTGATAAGTGAGGTTATATTGTTAATGACAAAATGCCTCACCTTTCCCCTCCCCCAACCCTGATGCTTCATCTTTCTCTGAATTCCTCTGTTGAAGGTTGGAGAGGAATTAGAGCTAGTTCTGAAGTCCTTCCCTGAGACCTGATGGTGTTTTATGTGGCCAGTGTCTCTTAGCTGATCACAATACTTGAGCTCCTGCTCTCCTGGGTCCCTCTGGGCTGTGACATTGAGCACTCACAATGGAATGTGTTGAGGATGCTCAAATGAAAAACAGTGACATGCTTTCTTTCTTGGCAGCAACTGATACCAGCAGGGAAGAATAAAATATAATAATGATGATAATAATAATAATTAATAATAGTCCTGTTTCAGAGGCAGAGATAGCTGTGAAAAGACAGGAGGATTGGAGGATAGGACTTAAATAAAATGGATCCAGTTTTCTGCTCTACCTGCTGGTGTGATGTTGGCTAAGACATTTATTTTTTCAATATCCCTGCCAAAGCAAGGCTGACAATGTTTCTCCATCTCACATGAAGAGAAAGGAATGGGGTTACAATCATTGAGTGAATGTCAGCTCACTACTTATTGTGCTGGAGATGTAAAATTGTGAAACTCTGTTGCTCTGGAGCTTTCTAAGAAGAGACTAGCCAGTGTCAGTGCCAGACTGCATTGCTCATCCTTCCTTGGGTGCAGCTAGGTCTGTGTCCTGTGATGCTGTAGCTGCAGCTACAGCTTTGTTTAAGCTTTACCTTCCCCCTCTCAGCACCTTTTCTTTTTCTTTCTCTCTCTCTCATTTTTTTTTATTTTTTTATTTTTTTTCTAGAAGGAGAGACATTCAATTTCCATGTAGCTCCACAGAGGAGAAGAGGAAAAGCCAGTTCACATCACAGGCTTGCTTTGCTTCTGTTCATCTGGAGGTAGCCCTCTCTGACAACACGCTCATTATTGAGCCAATATCTTTGGGGTCTCACCTGGCTTGTATCCAGTCTCCTAGCACAGTCTTCAATCTGTACCCATATAATCTGAGTCACCCTGCTGTTCTTATTCCTGATCTCTCTTCAACACAGTAATATTTCTGTGCAAGGTTCACAGGTCAAAGAGATGCTGAAGTGTTGTCTAAGACCCTCTTTGTGTGACGTCCTGGGGATCTGGTCTGGCTCAGCACAGCTCTGCAGTCCCAGTAAACTTGGTCTGCAGCGTAGCAAATTGCATGGAATGAGAGTAAAAATACAATTACAAAAAAGAAAGGATTTGGCTTCTACGCAGAGCTGTTAATGAGAAGAAGAAGACTGAAGTCTTTTGGAAAGGAATATTCATGGGTACCAAGTAGAGATATCAGCTATATTTTTATCAATTGAGCAGTTCATTTTCTCACTATGCTTCACAATCAAGGAAAAGGAAAGCGTTAATAAAGGATGTTTATTCTTTAAGTGATATCTAAAACTTGCCAGAATTTTCAGACAGATCCCAAGTTTAAAATACTTTTTTTTCTTTTTTTTTTTAGTTTTAATTTAGAACAAAATGTGGTCTGGAATTTCACGCAAAAGAGAATATTTGCAGAGGGAAATGTCAGAAGCACAGTAAACACAGCTATCACTACCACCTGGAGCAGTTTAGAAAAATTTCCATGGAGAATTTCATCAAAATTAGTACATTCCAGAAACATCTTGGTTTTGCTTAAATGGCATTTTTGAACGGTAAAAAAATTATATAAAAATAGTTTGAGAAAAATAGTTTGAACAGTTTTATGGCTTATTTTATTTTACTGTTTTCCCAGTAAACCCATTTGCTTGGATTTTTAAAACTAGAGATAGGAGAAAATCACTAGACAATGTAAGTGTGGATAACAATCCTACCCTGGGAGAGAAATGGAATATTTTAATAATGTGAGGTCCTTATGGTTTCTGTCTGCTAAGATTATATGGTAATAACATTTTTTTTGATGCAGAAACAAGTACAGAGTCTTTAAAGTACAAAATATCATGGAAGAGAGACAGTGCCTTATGATATGAATACAAAACTTGAAAAGAAATTTATGATACCCACCTACAAATATCCATAAGCATACTTGCTCCAAGTCTGTCACAACATTTTGTTTAAACATATATATAATTCTGTTTATGTGTACATTTATATATTTTCACATGAAATAAAGTAATTTTCTTTGTTCAACTCTATTTTGAAATGTTAAAATTAAGTATTCCATTAAGATGTTCAAACACAACCTGCAATGCTCAACGTTTCTCCTAATGTACTTCAAGCAAGAAGTTCCAGCAGTATTTCTTACAGATGTACATAGAAACATACACAAACACAGGCACAGAGTATTTCTATTAAAATAACAATCAGTTTTTGATAATTTTTTCTGGCCAGTTCCACTGAAGGGCTAGAGGGAAAGAAAAGTTGCATGACAAGAGAGTAAGCAAGTAGTTCTACTTCTCTAGAATATTCTCCAAAGATTTCTTGTTTCAGGTAGTTCTCAGTCCACAGGCTCTATCTTTGGGCACAATAACTCTCAATGGATTTTTTTATCACATTCCATCTCTTTTTAAACCAATAGGAATTTTAGCATACACAATATCCTGTGGTAAGGAGTTCCAAGAAGTACTTGCTTTTGTTCATTTATAAATTCCCATCTGCCTAGTTTTACTTCATGCCTTAGTTCATATTTTGAAAGATCCAGTGAACAAAGTTTTCATAGACCAGTATCATATCATCTCTCAGTCATCTCTTTTTTTAGGCTTCAGTTTCATGTGTGGATGCTATTCTATACCTGTGATCTTCCTTGCTGCTTTTTTTCTATATCTTCTCTGGTTCTCTTACTTGCTATAAGAGATGAGGAAAAGTAGAACTTCACACAGCATTGCGTGCAGGGCCACTGCAGACTTGCAGTGCTCTTCTCTATCTTGTATTCCTAAATTTAACTGTGGGTGAGCTGGTATTTTCTTAGTACTATCTTTTATCATCCCAAGACCTCATTTCTAAATAGTTCTGAGCCCCTTATGGTGTAAATAAAGTGAAGATTTCTGTTGCCATGTTCACCAGTGAAACTTGCTCTTTTTGTGAGGAAAAAGTAAAATAAGGGACAGGAAGTTATAGGATATAGTAATACCTCTAGATAATAGTCCTAGGCAAGAGGTTCAGGTTGGAGACACTCACTGAAAGCTATTATCTACAAGAAAGGCTGAGTGAGCAGATAGATGATGAACAGCCTGATGCAAGGGTATAAATCATCAGAGAATAAAAGATGAGTAAAAAGTTAAAAAAGGAATTAAAGAAAGATTAACATTGTTTGGAATCATATGTCTAGAAAGCAGTCTGCTAAAGCAGAGCACAATGGTGGAAAAGCATTCAACATAAAGTCTGCTTACCCAAGGAAAAAGAAGAAACTGAGGCAAAAAAAAGTGCCAAGAGCTAAAACCTGTCATCTCTGCTGCAGAACTGGCAGTTCATTTCACAGCTTTCAAGACTATGTCTTGGTATTACAAGCTTTAAGAGCTCCAGCTGAAAACAATCGCTATTAATAACCCCCTGCTTTGCAATATGAAAGCAGCAGGTACAACAGTGAGACACCTATAATCCCCCCGTGTTAGACAGCAGCAGAACAGCACTCAGCCAACCATGGAGGAGAATCCTATAAAAATACCAAAATCCATCTCTCCATGATGGATGGTCTTTGTACAAGCACTAAAGTGTATTCCCTTTAGTACCACTGTCTATTGATGCTGAGCTACTAAGTAATCTGAGGGAAACTAGGAAGCGATCGCCATGATAAAAAATAAAATGGATTGGGGATAAAGTTGGAATTTCGTCAAAACCATCATGATCAGAACAATATTGCCTGAGAAATGGGGAGCTTTATATCTGTCAACATGTCAGTGTTTGGACAGGAAACCAAAGCCTTGGAGATTGGTGTCAGAAGAGTGATCTTTTTCTTCCATAAGCACCATGAATGTACCAACATGAAATACAAACACAACCTTGCTGACTAGAATTCATGACAAGCAGTTCCTGTGAGAACAATCTGAAACCAGTAAGACTGCTCAGATGTTCCTGGAAGACTTCTCGTGTTCACTAAGCATTTACTAAGCCTTTTTTCATTAAATACATTCTGCTAATTCATAGGACTCTTTTTTTGAACAATTCAGGATTTATTTCTGAGTTTCGAATTAAGCCAAATCCTATGTACCTTGTGTGAACTAACAAGAAGTAATCATTAACGTAATCAGTCATTCTGGAGGATTAATAGCATGATGCCAGGAAAGAAAACCAGACTGAGACTTCTCTACATGTGTGTTAGGGATTAAAAGCAGAGAAGAACCACAATGTCAAACAATAGGTGCAATTGCAAAGTACCTCTGAGGTTCCTTTAGTTTGACCCCCAGATCAAAGCAGGATCACCTTGAGCAGTTTGCTCAGGACTTTCTATTACGGGTTTGAGCATCTTCAAGGACGGAGATGCTGTAACTTCTCTGGGCAGCTTATTGTAGTGTTTGACCACCCTCACAGTTAAATGGTTTGTTCTTGTGTTTAACTAGAATTTCCTGTGTTTTCATTTGTATCCATTGCCTCTTGTCCTGTCACTGATCCTTTACCCTCCTAAGGCATTAATTCACATTGATATAAGATCCCCGCAGGCCTTTCCTTCTCCAGGATGAACAGCCCCAGCTCTCTCAACTTTTCTTCATATATTAGATGCCCCAGACCCCTCATCATCTTTGTGGCTGGATTTGCTGCAGTGTGCCCATGTTTCTGTACTGGGGAGTCCAGAACTGGACCTAGCTCTTCAGATGTGAGCCTGCTTCCTTTTTCTGTGCTAGAACCACATCAGGTGTCTGAATAGGAAAAAAAAAGCTGTAGAGAAAGATTTTACAGATTTTATCAGGATGTTTTAAAATAATGTAATAGAACCACTGGGAAGAGATTGACAGAGAATAAGAAAGTGAAGAAACTCTTCCATCAACAAGGTGAAATAGTGTCCACTTTCTGTTAAAATGCTTTTGGAATGAAATTGGTTGAAAAGACAAGATTTCTGAAGATTCCAGGGTTTTGAAGTCTGCATTTGTGAACATTAAGCCCAGAGTTCAGTTGCTCCAAACTGACAATTTTCTGCAGAGGGCTCCAGTGCCTCTGGCTGGAGTATTGCCTGGCTATACTCTAAAAAAGACCCTTGCAGGTTAGCCTTAGCACCTTCAGTAGTTTAAAAAACTTCTGTGGATTGGGAAGATTTCTCTAGGCTGAAATGCATCTCAGTTTGAGAGCTGAATAGATTTACCCCCATCCCACCCTCACAAAATGCTTTAAAATCTTGAGGTTTGAGTTATTGGTGGCTGGAGAATTGCGAGTATTTTTCATGCCTGAAGATCATTTCAGACACTTTGTTTGTGCACAAATAATTCAATACTTGGGAAAGAAAATCTTGGCATGGAGGTCACCTGAAGGGCAGAACAAGAGATCAGCTTCTTAAGCAAAGGAATAAAAAGACTAAAAATAACAAAAATGGAAATACTCAGTCCTCAGGGCAGGATAGCCTGGTTCTCCTAAGGATGTCATGACTTAAAGGATGAGACCCATAATCAGACAAAAAGAATTCCAAGAATTATAATAAGTATTTGTCAACTACCATGTTTGAAGGACTAAGAAAGAATATTTTCTTGGGGACATGTTATTCAGTAACCCGTGATGGCCTGTTTCATTTGTGTTTGGTTTTAATTTTTCCTGGGTTAGTTTGGTTTTTTTTTTTTTTCGTTTCTGTCTTGTGTTGATGCTTCTGTTTTTTCTTTGAGGCAGACTGCCTTTTTTTATGGGACAAAGAACACTGAACTTATTAGCTCTTGTTCTAACCCAGCAGGATGAGCCCTGTGTTCCTTTATTCCACATTATCTTTTTTCTTTTTTTTGTTCATATTTATGATTCAAATAAACCCAATGTATAGAAAAGCATGTGCAATGAAGGACCTGTAGCTCTGCAGATGGAACAAGGTGCATTTTCAGAGCTGGATTCACTTCATCTAGCCTTTTGCCTTTTCACATTTAAATGCCATCTCTAAGATGACTCATCTCAGTTCTGCCAGTACTCAGTAGAGGGATGCGGTCAGTGGTCTATAGGTTCAGTCATGCACAGTGGTGTCAGCCTAGATTGAATCTGTTATTGCTCTTGCCCTGTTCCTTCCATTGCTATCATCACTGTTTAAATGATTAGCACAGACTAAATTGCTAATTACATGAAATCCACCCCAAAACTTACAGAAGTGTATAACCAGGGATGACTCTGTAGTAGAGGGTGATAGGAAATCTAGCTGTTTTTTGAAGTGCCCAAGAGTGAGAAGAAAGGTAAATAAGCATGAGGGAGGAAGAAGAAACTATTGGGTTAAAGGGTAATGTCAACAAAAGTATATCTGGAGATAAATTTTTAATGAGTAAATACGGGATGAAAAGGGAAACAAAATTCCTAAGCTAAACCCCAGTTATTTTAATTGATGTTCAGAATATGGGTCTTTCAGCTCTGTAATATGAAAGTTAGGAAAAGGAAACCTAATTCTTTTTTAATTCAGTATATAATAAAAGTAATTTTCTCAGGTAGTACTTGCATTTTGTGATCAGAAAGTACCCACTTTCCTTGGCATGGATAGTGCAAGCAGAATTTGATTCATATAAATTCATTTCAATATCTTTCACATATCTTAAAGGGGTTAATCTTTTTTTCTCCATTTGTGTGATTACCCATTGCATATTAATTTGAATTCACTGTTTAAAAGTTTTAGTGCAAAAAGTCAGGCAGAATACCATACTATATTAATTGAAGTTAATTTTTTCATGAAAATTTTAAAAAGTTTAAATTAAGTTAGTGAAAAATTTAGCATTCAAAATCAGGAGCCCCTCTGTGCATAAGCCATCACAGTAGCTTACATGGGAAACTCCATCCTTCCAGATAGAGAGAACTGGATAACTGTTCTACTCTATGCTACTGGCAATTGGCTGTGAGTATCTACAAGCCTGCAGGGGGGAAGATTTAATGAAAATAAGATTCATTTGGGCTTGCATGGCTCAAAGGATCATGGGTTATGTCTTACTGTCTCTCTACCAGGAAAGGTCTGCACCAAATTGCAAGGTACAATGGAGATACAAGGGGTGTTTCACATGCCTCAAATTGGTTAAAAATAAATTTTACATTTGGTCCTATGTATCAGTGGGCTGATCGTGATATAATATGAAGAAATGAGATTGAGAGAAGATCTGAGCAAACAATTTTGCTTTGTGATGTGCATGGTAAAGTCACAGAGGAAAGCAAAATTCTTAATTTCCTGATTTTTACTCATACAAATTTTATAGCTTTATAGTTGCATTACATTGAATTTATTAAGATTTGGTGGTTGATTTTTATAATGTTTCCAGCTGCTATTAATTTTAAAACAGAGTTCGGATGCTCAGTACGCAATCCCTTTTCACTGTAGAAACCATAGCAAGATCAGTCTGTGTAACTATCATGTACAGGAAATTAGGATAGAATTTTCATAATTCATGGGCTTGCATACCAATCTCCAATTTCTGGAACACAAACAGCATTTTCATCCCTCAGAACTGAAGATAAAATTCTGTGAATGATTATGAGGTGTTAAAATACGAGGGAAACAAGGACCAGATAAGAAACTTGGTAGATAGGATAGACAGAAATAAACAGCAAACCTGCATAAGATTTCAAGCAATAACCTAATCAATAATACGGACAAATGAAAATGCAAATGAGCCACAGAGATATAAATGTTCAGGAAGAAAGAAAGATTTCTGTAATACTTACCTGTATTGCATTGACTTCAAGTAGCCCTTAAGTGGAACTGACGGTATTACAAACACAATAAGCACTTCTAGACAAACTGGAATAACAATCACTTCAGGAGCCTGGAAGCATTCACAATTCTGCTGTTGTCAACTCTTTCAGGGGCTTTAATTTTCAGTGGTAAGCACAACTCCTATATAGTGTTGTCAAAACCACAATGAAGTTATGTCATTGAATATTAAAGTGGTGGCCTGTGGAATGCCAAACACACAGATTTGAATTTCATGCTCTCTACTAAACATCAAGACAAATATGTCTAATTTCATAAAAACTTCACCAGCCCAGAAAGGCTGACAACGAGGCCCAGTGTTACCAATTCACCACCTGAAACAGGAGGTTTTATTGTGAAAAAAAAAAAGCTGCTCCCAGGAGGCCAGAGGAGGTTAGGATGGGGTTAGGATTCATGGATGCAGCATGAGATCAAGGCATAAAGAGGCTGGAGGTTAAAGGTACAATTCATCACCAAACAGAAAATGTACATTTGTGTATGTTCTCTTGTGCTGTTCAGAAGAGGTTGCGAGGAAATTTAAGAAGTACTTAAGGAATTCAGGATACTTACCCAGAAAGATATGTTTCATTTGCTGCAGTTTTCCTGATTCCAGCCTTGATGTGTGAGCCATGGTGGTGGCTTTATGGGAGGAGAAACACACTTGTGCTCCTCACTAAAATCCAGAAGTTTGCTGCCTCCTTCAGCCTTTTCTCCCAGTGCTAGTTTATGCTCCCAGACATACTTAGGATCTCTGTCTTTCCCTGTCTTCCCACATCTTTATGAAACTTGAGATGGCCTGTGGTAATCTTCAGGGAGCCTGTAGTTTCTTTGTTAAATATGCTTAAGTCTGATATGTGTTTTCCCCTCTAGGGTAGGTTTCATTCTGTGTGCTATAATACAAACAGTAGTGAAGGGCTGTGACCACTGGAAAGACTCATGGGGCCATATGTACATAGACTCCATGATAATTTCTAGGCTAGCAAGTTCATTTTATTCTGGGTTTTTTCCTCTAAATATCATTGGTTTGACCCTAAAAATAAAATTTTGTACCCTCTTCTACTGGATGAAATACATCTATTCAAGGAATTGATGCCCAAACTTACCAGTTAGATACTCAAAATAGTCTGGACCCTGGTATTCTGGACAGAATGAGTTCCACACTGAAGTATTCTTGTCAAACCACAAAACAGAGAAAACTGCTCAGTGTTATTTGGTCTACAGTTTGTAGATAGCACTATGGGAAGAAGTGTTCACTGTGCTGCATTTGTGCTCTGCAACCTCCAGTCTGAGATTAACTGAAATCCACCAACCTCTTCACCTAGGTATCCTAAAGCTTTTAAAATTAAAAATCATTAATTACCATCACTGTTGTTTTAATACCTAAAAAATAATCAACAATTATAATAATTAATGGGATTTTGTGAGGGCTTTTTATTTCATAGAGCACAAAAAGCATATCAGAAACACCACATTTCTCCCAAAGTTAACTAGTTCCAAGATACTTCCCTCTGATTACTCTATTTCCTTGGGGGGGCATCTTTACGCTTACAGAAATATTTCGGATGCTCTGTTTTACAAGTGCTTAGGCCCTCTGAGAGCTTGCATTATTAATAATACTAATTATTGCAATTATTTATTATTAGATGAAGGATGATAGAGTTTCCAGCAATACACAAAACACAGAGAGGATGTAAGCTGCATCCTGCAGGGGTTGTGGTTGAACTTTCAGACCCCTGTGTAGTGAGAAGCCCCTCAGGAACAGCTCCTAAATGGACATGGAAAATAAATAAATAAATATAAAGACCTCATACATCACTGAACTTTCTATTCAAAAGGTCACATTGTGGGAGCTAATAGAAGAAAAAGGTATGGTGGATGATACATTAATTTAGAATACAGATCAGTGTCTGGAAAGGTTGATTAACATCTGATAATTTCATGAGGTATATCTTAGTTTTCAATAAGAAACGTCCTTTATCTCTTCCGTAGGACAGAGAAATGCCTGGTCATAAAGATGCAGGTATATTGAATGAATAGTTATAGCTCACAGCATGCACTGTTATGCAAGTTTTGTCAGCTAGAGTCAGGAGAGATTCTGTATCTGCAGATGCAGAGTCAGAGCTCACAAACCAGAAGGTAAGAGTGACTTCAAATATCAAACAGCTTAGAGTAATGGCCCAAGATGTTGCAAGGTCATAACATAGTCTGACAAGCACAACAGACTGTCTTAGTCAAAAGGAAAAATTCACATTTTAGACTTGCAAAAAAGCCTTTTATTGTTATAGAGGATAAAGAAATCTCAAAAATGGAGGATGGTGCTTTGAGTAAAATTATCTTCAGGGATTTTGATGTTAAGGAGAGAGCATATTTTCCGGAAGGCCGGGCCACCACATCTTTTGTATCTTTCTAAAGGTTTTTTTCCTGTAATTTTGAAGTGGAGGCCTCTAATGCATTCAGCGATGAAACAAGAGCTTAAGCAGATCTAGACATACTTGTAAGTCTCCATATTTATTTTTCTAATTCTTTCTTTTGCTTGTTAAGCAGATATCTGTTCATAACTATATAACTGAGTAGATAATTCAAAAGAAAATGTATTGGTCTTCAGGCAGAATTGGAGAGCAACAGGCAGCTGATATAGATCAAACATTGTGTCTTCAGCTGGTCTAAAGCTGAACAAACAAAAATTGCCCATCTGGAAACTACAGAACACATACAGTACACCTAAGCAAAACATGTAAGGAGTCTGCAGAGAGAAAACAGACAAAATAATCTCTGTAACTATGACAGTGACATTAGTGACTTACAGAAGTTTTTAGGTATTATTACTCTCTTCAGAGGGCCAGTGTGCTTCCCCTGCTCATTTATTTCTGACACAGGCACTCCTACCCAAACACACAGCAAGAGATTTTTATATCTGAAACATATTCTGTGGACAAAAGAACAACAGATGTACAACTGGAAATGGATCCAATCCAGAAGGCGGCTTCTGAACAACATCTGACTCCAGAACCATTTTTTTTATTTTTTTTTAATTAAACAGAAGGATATTATTTTTTTCCCAAGTGAACCTACCCCACATGCCTGTATGCTGAACGAAGAGGCCTACTTTAACATCCAAATGATTTAATGCCAGCAAAGTATGTATCAGATGCAATCACAGAAAAATCACATTTCAAAGTGTCTTAAGAGTATATGTAATCCATGTAGTCTTTTCCCCAAGACAGGATCAACTACTTAAGCCATTTGCAAAAGAGGATTGTCTATCTCTTGCTCTCAGTAATGACCAATGATATATTACAAACCATGTATTATGAACCTGAGGCCAAAGAGCAGTGGTGAATGAGGTCACATATATTTGACCGGTCACTAGTGGTGTCCCTCAAAGCTTGGTATTAGGGCCAGTCTTGTTTAGTATCTTCACTGATGATCTGGATGAAGGGATTGAGTGCACCCTCAGTAAATTTGCAGATTACATTTATTTGGGTGGGAGTGTTGATCTCCTGAAGGATAGGAAGGCTCTGCACAGGGATGAGGACAGGCTGGATCCATGGGCTGTGGTCAACGGGATGAGGTTCAACAAGGCAAAGTTCTGAGTCCTGCACTTGTGCCACAACAACCCCACGCACTGCCCTAGGTTTGGGGAAGAGTGGATGGAAACTGCTCATGGAAAAGGACCTGGGGATGCTGATTGATTGAGCTGAACATGAGCAGCTTGTGCCCAGGCAGCCAAGAATCCAACAGCATCTTAGCCTGTATCAGCAATAGTGTAGCAGCAGGGCCAGGGCAGTGAGCATCTCCCTGTACTGGGCATCTGTGAGGCCACACCTTGAATCCTGTGCTTGGTTCTGGGTCCCTCACTACAAGAGAGACATTGAGGTGCTGGAGCAGGGCCAGAGAAGGGCAACAGAGCTGGTGAATCTGGTGAAGGGCCTGGAGCACAAGTCTGATGGGGAGTGCCTGAGGGACATGAGAGGTTTAGCCTGAGGTAAAGAAGGCCCAGGGGTACCTTGTCACTCTCTACTGCCTGACAGGAGGCTGGAGTCAGGAAGTGGCTGGTCTGTTCTCCCAAAAAGTAACAAGCAACAGGACAAGAGGTAACAGCCTCAAGCTGCATCAGTGGAGGTTTATATTGGATATTAGGAACAAATTCCTCTCAGAGAGGGTGGTCTGGCATTGCAGCAGGCTTCCTAGGACAGTGGTGGAATCACCGTCCCTAAGTGTTCACAGTGTAGAGGAGGCCATCAGTGACATGGTTAGTGGTGGAGTTGGCAGTGCTGGGAGAATGGTTGGACTTGATCTTAAAGGACTTTTCAGCTTTGTTGATTCTATGATTCTGTATGGTTCTGTATTTATATATATAATCATAGAATTGTAGAATCATAGAACAGTTTCAGTTGGAAAGGACCTTCAAAGGTCGTCTAGTCCAACCCCTCCTGTAATGAGCAGGGACATCTTCAACAGATTGCTCAGAAGAACATCCAGCTTGGTCTTGACTGTCTCCAGGGATGGTGCATTCACCACCTCTCTGGGCAACTTGTGCCAGTATTTTACCACCTTCACTGTAAAAAATTTCCTTCTTATGTCTAGCCTGAATCTCTCCTCTTCTGGTTTAAAACCGTCAACCCTCATCCTATCACAACAGGCCATGATAAAAGGTCTCTCCCTAGCTTTCTTGTAAGCCACTTTAAGTATTGAAAGCTGCATTGAAGTCTCCCTGGAGTCTTCTCCAGGTTGAGCAACCCCAACTCTCTCAGCCTTTCCTCATAGGTACTCCATCCCTCTAATCATTTTTGTTGCCATCTTCTAGTTCCACTCCAACAGATCCATGTCTTTCCTGTACTGAGGATGTTGAGGTGGGGTCCTTGCTCTGGTGCATTGGTACATAGGGGTACATTGATCTGGTGGGGTTCTACTACAGCAGAAGTGCAGAATCAGCTCCCTTCAGCTGCTTGATACATTGCATCACGATTTGGCGAGTACAGGTTAGATTAAAGTCTCACCTGCTGACATTGTGCAAATTCCTAAGAAGCACTTCCAGATTCAGACAGCTTTCAGACTCAGTAGAGAAAGCAGCCAAGGGAAGAGAAATAATGTGTCATTTTACTTATTTTCTATGTAATTTCTTAATTTTTAGCGTTAGCCTGCTCCATCTTTTCTTAAGGTTAATGATAAAACTCCAGCGGAACACAAATGGAGTAAAGAAAAGATACTACAACTTACACAAATATATGGAAAAGGAAAAAAAGTTTCTATGGGACTCCTGCATAACCCAGATCTCTGACATCTCAAAATGGTGATAATGACTTCCATACCTAGCACTTAGGTTTCATGTCACTGCACATTTACAAAAGAAAATTTTGCCTTGAAAAATACATAATAATTAAATAAAGCATAGCACATGATGGAGTTTTCTCAAAACAGCATGCAGCTGTGGAGCCAAACAAGCTTATCCACATTCCCTGAGCGATGGTTTGTGTTTTGACATTGACTAACTCATCCATGCTCAGGGCAGAAGCACTCAGACAACCTCCATCACCAGTTTCCCATTAGAAATCTTGATCTCTGCTGAAACAAGCTCAATTCTCTTCATTATTTCCCAGCCGACAGACAGCTTGAGAGGGAGGATATTACAAGTGTCAGTCTCTTTGCCTCCGGACAGGCCATGGATGACACAAGAAGAAAAGAAACAAACAAATAAAAAATATCTCTGTTTATGTGGCAACTTTTTAATGTGTTTGTTGTACTGCTATGCTTCATTCACTCTCCTAAAACTAGTTTACCAGGATTATATCCTTGGAAGTCCTTCAGAAAGAGTGTTTTCTTTCCCTTTTGTCTCTGATTTCTTACTAGGGTTTTGTTATTTCACTGAAAGAAGAAGCTGGAAATCCATCTTGAAGACTACTTTGTTATTAGGAGGACTTATAGCGATCTTCAATTTAATAAATGTGTAAAATCTAACAAATATTTTTGAGAAGGGATGGTGTTTTCTACTAAACAGGACAAAGAACAATAAGGTCAGTCTTAGTGTAGACTTTTCCATAAATATCTTCAGAAGTATAAATTTATTTTTTTTAATACTTGCATTGTTTTGGAAAAGAGAGGTCAAGATCAGTGTCTGTAAGTTAATGAGAACTGTGATAGCTCCATTAACTGCAATAAAGGTACGGTGCTCTCTGCTAAGAGTTAGCCATAAACATAGTGAAAGAGAGTCCCTGATCTGAACAACTTACTTTTCAAAGGCAGAAAATAGAAAAAAAGGAAAAATTGAGAACAAGCATGAAAAGCAAATAGAGTGTTTTCCACTCAGAATTGTTATTGGTCATTTGAGGATACAAGTTTCTTCTGAACATATATGGAACAATTCCCTTGTTTTCTGCTCTTGCCCTTGTGTGTTTTGTGGGTATAACTTACTTTTATGTGTGGAAGTACTCCAGGAATTTCCTTATTCAAAAGCATTACCAGGCTTCCTGGTTATGTTAATATAAATAAATTAAACATTTATTGGTACATTACTTGATACTGAATCTGAATGTCATTGAATACTCCTCATCCATACTTTTGCAGCTATTGAAACTAGTTTGTAACTGCCCATTAAGAATGGTCCATGACCCCTACCAGATGCCCAAAACATCCCAATTAATAGCTTCAGAGACTGATAACAGTCATAATCCAAAATTATATCAAGAACTGTTCTTACAATTTAGTTGTATCAGTAATCATGTTCTAGTGCCTGTGAATGTTCCTAGACAGTGTTTTATTCATTAACATGGCAATTCCCTATCTGTCCCCTCAGGGAAGCTGTGTGATGGTCGGTAAAAGCATCAGCACACATGCAAATTTTATTAAATGAATATGAATAAGGCCATCTGAGAAGAAAGGTAATGAAAGACTGGTACTGTGGGGATGTGACTAAGGTAGTTATCACCCTATACTACTAACACAGTATTCTGTAGCCTCTGAAGTATGAAAATATTAGTATGGACTACATTAAAAATTAAAACACTTTCTCTTAGCTGTTGATTTTCACCATTTTGATGAAAGTTTTAATTAAAAAATAAATATTTTTGGATATATTAAAGTTCCTCTAATAGTAGGGAACAGAATCAAAACATCAACATTTTGGCATTGGAAGAAAGAAGAGAAAAAAGAAATACAGAATCATCGATAAGAAAAATGTTGCAGAATAAAATAAGTCAAGGAAAACTAAGGGAGGATGCGTGTAATGTCTCAAGAAATCTCATAATGACCTGCTAGAGGAGGGAGGAGAAGGAGGTGTGTTTTGCTTTATTGTGTATTTCTGCAGAGTGCAGTAAAAGAAAATTCTACCATCTGTCATCTTCAAGAAATTGGCATGCTATGACATTGGACAGGTTTGTTCATACTTCCAATCTGCTGCTCGTTCATTTTTGCTGAACAGTTTTTTCTCCACTTCTCCCACGTAATTTTTATTTTTATCACTATTATTGTTGTTACCGTTACTATAATTATTAATATTAATTATTACTATTATTATTAATTTGAAAGTTGGATCATGTTCCATTTTTTCTATAGCTTCTATAGTTTGATTTATTCAAGCTAAAATTAAATGAAATGCAATGAAATGAAATAAAATAATAGTAATAAAAAAAGAACAATCTACCAAAAAAATCCTAGATTACCTCCATTTTGACTTTTCCAGATGTCATTTAAGTATACTTTTTAAGGTGATTAGGTTTCCTCAATACATTATTTGGGATACTGTATTAAATTAAATGTGTCATAATGAACTTTAACACAACATTAATTTTTATTTATATTAGAATCCATGAGGCAGTATATATGAAACGTATGCAAGCAGGTTACATCTCTTGTTAGGGAACGTATATTTATTTCTTCAGCGTATGGCAGGAAAATATTGTTGTCAGAAGTTACAATTGCAAATCCAAAACAGATGATTCCCTTGCTATTTGTCACAGAAAGCCTAGACTTAGTGATTTACTAAACCCAGCTGGCCCAATTAGGTGAGATGTGGATATCAGTTCTAAGCTGATCTTGCATTTTGGGGGATTCCTGCCTCCATTTTATGCTACAAAGGGTGTACACTAAAAAAGAGCTTATTCTTTCTCACTGACAACCTGGAGGACTTAGACAACCATTTCAGGTTAGAGGTCCACCTTTTAGATTGTTAATGGTAGAGTAGGTAAATCTATTTCTAAGCCACATCAGGAGTGCCAGGTTCCTAAATCTGCTACATCAAGGATCTGAAAAGGGAAAGCTTAAATAATTCAGCCTCATATTCCAACATAAAGATTCAGTTTCCTTGATTTAACTGATGGATAGGGGAAAAGCAGTTGACATCACCTAGTTGAACTTGTGCAAAGCATCTGACACTGTCCCACATGACATCCTTCTTTCTAAACTGGAGAGACATGAATTTGATGGATGGACCACCAACTGGATAAAGAATTGGTTAGGTAACCACATGCAGAGAGCTGTGGTCAAGAGCTCAATTTCCAACTAGAGACAGCTAATGAGTCATGTCCCTCAGGGTCTGGTGTTGGGACTGATCTTGTCCTTTGTTGTTGACATGGATAGTGGGATTGATGCACCCTCAGCAAGTTTACCAGTGATACCAAGCTGTGTGGTTTGGTTGATATGTTAGACGGAAGGAATGCTATCCAGAGGGACCTTGACACGCTTGTGAGGTGAGCCAGTGCCAACCTCATGAAGTTCAACAGAGCAAGGTCCTACACCTGGGTCAGGGCAATCCCAGACACAGCTACAGATTGGGCGGAGAGGAGATTGAGAGCAGCCAAGCAGAGAAAGAATTAGGAGCGCTGATTGATGAGAAACTGAATATGAGTGTTCATAGCACAGGATCTAACTCTATCCTGGGCTGCATCAAAAGGAGCGTGACCAGCAAATTGAAGGAGGTCATCCTGCCCCTCTTCTCTCCCCTTGTGAGACCAAATACTTGGAGCACTGTGTGAAGTGCTGGTGTCCTCAACATAAGAAGGATATGGAGCTGTTGGAGAAAGTCCAAAGGACGACCACAAGGATGATCAGGGGCTGGAACACTTCCTGTATGAGGTGAGAAAGTTGGGGCTGTTCAGCCTGGAAAAGAGAAGGTTGAGTAGAGCAACGTACCTGAAGTGGGCCTATAAGAATGCTGGGGAGGGACTCTTCATTAGGGACTGTGATGATAGGAAAGGGGTAATGTGTTTAAACTTAAACACAGGAAGTTCAGGATAGAAGGAAGAAGTTCTTGACTGTGAGGCTGGTGAGGCACAGGTTGCCCAAAGAAGTTGTGAATGCTCCATCCTTGGCATTGTTCAAGGCCAGGCTGGACAGAGCCTTAGAATCATAGAGTCATAGAATAGTTAGGGTTGGAAGGGACCTTAAGATCATCTAGTTCCAACCCCCCTGCCATAAGCAGGGACACCTCACACTAAACCATGTCACCCAATGCTTCATCCAATCTGGCCTTGAGCACTGCCTTGGGCAACATGGTCTAGTGTGAGGTGTCCCTGCCATGGTAGGGGTGTTGAAACTAGATGATCTTAAGATCTTTTCCAACTGTAACTATTTTATTATTTCCTTCAAACATCACAACAGGTCCTGAATAGAAAAAGAGGTTTGAATAAGGGGGAAAAAACCCCAAACCAACCAAAATAACCCACCCCCGCCCAAAGAAAATCACCCACTTAAATTCCTGTAGCTACAAAATTTTTTTGTTAGAATTCATCTCTTACTTCATATTCCAGATTTCCAATAACTGGTAGATCTTTGTATTTCAATAACAACCTACCTAAAAAGCCAACTTTAGGCATATTCATGTGGCTTTCAGTAGGAATTTTAAATAAATGTATAGCTTCAAGGTGAATGAAGTTGTTTTGTAGAAAAACCATACAGTAGAAATAGATGCAAATCTGAATTGCTGAATTAAGCAGGTCCACATGATGCATAAATATATTTGAAGTAGATTACTGAAAGAGCATTTCATTGGTGTTTCAGTAAAATAGGTTTTCAGCATTTTTATATTTATTTATGAGCCAGATTTCTTATTGGTACGAATTATAGTAGTTACACCTTCTGGTAAACTGAAATTATTATAATAATATAATTAAATTAGAATCAATTTTTTGGGGGGAGGATGGATGTTTGCTCACATTACAGAATATTTTGTGTGGATTTCTTTAAATCTGAAAGGAAAGTATAAAGGTTTGGGATTACAAATAAGGCAAAAAAATGCTATAAAAGGATTTATTCAGCTGAAGCAGCAGATAGACCTGCAAGGAAAAACTGGAGACTCGAAACATTGAAAATGGTGATGTCTCAAGGGAGTTACACTAGACTTAGAGCAGTGAGTCTCAGCACAGTTTGGCCCACGGCCTGGAAAAGTCTTCTTGCTGTCTGTCAATGTTCAAACGAATATTCTTTAAACTTAACACTCTTTTTATAGTGTCCTCCATCTGGGGATCTGTAACATCAAGGTGTAAGATCAAAATTTGGCCAAATAGTTTATAATTCAAGGAAAAGTGCTTCTAGTCTGGTGACACATGCTATGCAATCAATAAATAACAATATTTACAACATCTGTGGAAAGAATTGCCTTTGTAATGAAAATATAAGTAGACACATTTCTCATAAGTCAGGTTTAACAAGTCAATTATAGAATCATAGAATAGAATCATAGAATACTTACGGCTGGAAAGGACCTTAAGATCATTCAGTTCCTAATCCCCTGACATGGGCAGGGGCACCTCACATTAAAGCATGCCACCTGGCCTTGAACACTGCCAGGGATGGAGCATTCACAACCTCCCTGGGAAACCCATTCCAGTGCCTCACCACCCTAACAGGAAAGAATTTCTTCCTTAGATCCAGTCTAAACCTCCCCTGCTTAAGTTTGAACCCATTACTCCTCGTCCTATCACTACAGTCCCTACTGAAGAGTCCCTCCCCAGCATCCCTATAGGCCCCCTTCAGATCCTGGAAGCCTGCTAGGAGATCTCCACACAGCCTTCTCTTCTCCGGGCAGAACAGCCCCAACTTTCTCAGCCTGTCTTCGCATGGGAGATCCTCCAGTCCCCTGATCATCCTTGGGCTCTCCTCTGGACTTGTTCCAGCGGTTCCATGTCGTTTTTATGTTGAGGACACTAGAGCTGCACACAATACTCCAGGTGAGGTCTGACTAGAGCAGAGTAGAAGGGCAGGATCACCTCCTTCGACCTGCTGGTCACGCTCCTTTTGATGCAGCCCAGGATACCGTTGGCTTTCTCGGCTGCAAGCGCACACTGCAGTCGGTTCATGTTCATTTTCTCATCAACCACCACCCCCAGGTCCTTCTCCACAGGGCTGCTCTGAATTTCTTCTTTGTTCAACCAGTAGCTGTGCCTGGGATTGCTATGCCCCAGGTGTACGAGTATTAGCGTACCAGTATTAATTGTGTCAGAATTAATGATTGATAGTAAATTTATTTGGTGGAGGGGAGGGGGAAAAAAACAGTTAAAAAGTGACATTTGTGGAATTTCCAGGAGAAATAACAGTTCTAGAAATTGAATCCAGTGAAAATTAATACAAACAAAGGAGATAAACAAAGAAAAAAAAAAAAAAGAAAAAAAAAAAAAAGAAAAAAAAAAAAAAGAAAAAAAAAAAAAAGAAAAAAAAAAAAAAGAAAAAAAAAAAAAAGAAACAGACTAAGAAAAGAAAAGGGTAAAATCCTTAATTTGCCACACTCTCCCTGTAAAGACTCTTTCTCCATATCCTTTGCGTGATACAGTGCAATATTTGACCTACCAATGAAAGTACAGAATTTCTGCCCACTGTCTCTGGAAAAATTTGATCATCTCAAATGATCTGACCCTAAAGTCATTGTGTAAGCTTCAACTGATATTTTCTTCCAGGTTTGAACAATGGAAGGAATTGAGACAGGCGGACTTCACTCCAAGGACTTCTAAACCTCATCCTTTGTTCCATCCCCTTTCTGTAATTAAGCAAAAAACATTGAAGACAAGAAACAGAAGATTAAAAAAACCCAGAACTTCTTTGGATCCTTGCAGCCTTACTGGAGAAAATTTCCTGACTCCAAGATCTGCTGCTGATTTTGACACTCAACTCATAAGAGTATACCAACCAAGAGACGTTTCAGAACCCTCCACAGGCTCCATACCAATGTTTTCTCATGATTTGTAGCTGATGTTCACAGAAGTTAAATGAACTAAGTTATTCATCAGGCAAGGGTGGAGAAAACAATGAAGCATGGTATTAGCATATACCAGGAGACAACTGCCATACCTTCTGCCAGCATACTTTTTCTCATCAAAACCCCTTTGTTTTTCTGACTGTGACAATACTTGCTTGTCCATTTGCTCCATTTTCATCTGCTTTTTCTGCATTTTCATCTGCATTTTCATCTGGTTATCCAGTCATTAGCTATCAAACTCCACTGTCATGAGCCACTACCATACAATTTTTTGTTTCACTGTGGGTCAAGGATAACAAATAGTTTTGATTGCATCTTATTTTCTTGGTGTCTTGGATGGGGGGTGAAAAATAAACAGTTAATATATTTCATTTTACTGATCACCATCAGGAGTTCTGGATGGGTAATTTTGTGTCGTTACTGTGTCCCAATCTCATAAAGTTTCATTTACTGCCTTTTTAAACAAATGATGACTCCAAATCTATTTGTCACACAGTAGCTCTCAAACATGCCAAACAATAACTATTACTATTCTTGGCTTGTTTTGATCCAAATGGCATTTGCAGATATTATTCCTCCCCTCTCCTTGATATGACTTTAATAGAAACCTTTAAATAAATAAAACAAAACCCAGAGCAAACCTCAAAAACAATAAACCACATCCAAGCCCTAGAAAATAATCACAAAACTAGTGGCTGTTACCGTTGTAAGTGGGGAAATCCAATTATGAGATGTCAATATTGTTCTCCTTTCAATTGCTTCAAAAAGATTCATATGTGTGTAATTTTTAGGTTGATTTCATTGGCTTTGTCAAAAAGAAACAGAAATTATGTAGCTGAAAGAGGACTTAACCCCCCAAATTATTCCTGTACATAAACATGCAAACACACACACCCCACATACAAACACACATGCAAACACTAACGCACACAGAGTGATTGATACCAATTTTCAAATGTACTATTGATTTCAGTAGCCCTTAATTTCAAGACAAACAATAGTTTCTTTTGTAATTTCCATGCTGCTGATATAACTTCCATCACTGCTGACCTGTATGTTGTCAAATAATATTGATTGGGTATGAAATGAAGCAAGAACGGGCTGGCAGAGAGGTGTGTGATGGCAAAGGAGAGTATGGGTCCCTACTAGTTAACTAAAGGAATAAACAGAAGGGATGCAACAACTTCATAGTCAAGTAGCTGAGAAGGCTGGACCATCAGGCTGGGCTTTGGCTGGACTGGGCTTTGCACTCCTGCACAAGCTGTTCTCCCTCTCTGTAACTCTTTCTCCTCCACCTCCCATGGTGGTTTCTCCTATATGTTTTGACGGTAAACATGTGGTAAGTGATTTTCAGCTTGAATTTACTATATGTATTTCCCAATTAATCCAGGAAAGAAGGGTGTATTTATAACTAAATCACTGGTTTTCTGTGTTCTCTACCAATGTCTGATGAACCCAGAAGCATGCTTGCAGACTGCATGTTCCCTTTGCACAACCTTCATTTTCCAAGGTAAGGCTACAAAATCTTTCTCTGTCTTTTCCATTAAATTGTACAGTTTCTATGATACAGTATAGTGATTGATCATACATCTCTTACAGGGCTCTGTCCTCGAGTTTCCAGAGGCTGCTGTAACTGTGGCAAGTGTCATAACTGTAGGTGCACAGCCTACACACGAGGTAGCTCCTACAGGTAGGTAGCTCCAGGACTAGACTTCAGAGCTACTTCAGCTGACAGGAGCTTTCATGGGGATTGTCAAATCCTTAGATTTACTTTGCAGGACTCCATCCAGTATTTGTGCTCTCTAAATTAATATTAAATCCAAAGTATAATTCGTATATAATATTAAATTAATTTATTAAAATATTATAAAAGTATAATCCAAAGTATAATCACATATAAACTTGGAGTTACAGATATTTGAAAGAAGCCTTTGGCTCTCACACAGAAAGGAGGATATTCATTCACTTGGCTGGATGACATGCTGACCGGTGCAATTGTATTCTACCAGCTCAGATTTCTCCCGCAGTATCTTTTGGCTTTGAAATCATTCTTAGGTTCCCATCCTGAGCTACTTTGTAGCATTGCTGTGTGTTTTAAATCATCTGAATCACCCATGTAACTGCAGCGATGGTACCATATCAGACTCATGCATTAGTGCACGTACCTCAGGCCAATTAATCTTCTGAGGAAACAACAAAAATAAGATCTTATGACAATGTTAGGCAGAACATTTTGTCCAAAATCATTTTAGTGTGTCTTGCTAAGCTATATGCATACATACAAATACATATATAGTACTGTATATACACATACAGTGAGAGAAAGAAGAAAGGCAAATAATTCAGCATTTGGATCCAAATTTGGATTATTGATGTAAAAGATACAGCTTCAGGGTATTCTGATACTCTGTGCACTTATTTACACTAACAGTTCACTTAACTGACTTCATTAAGATTCAGGAAAATTTAGATGGAACATACCAGGTTAATCTAGAGCATAGTTATGAGCCTATGGGTAAAATCTTAGGCCTCCTTGGAATCATTGTAGAAATTCCCAAAGGACTAAAAACTTCTTTCTGTCTAGAAATCATTCCCTTTGGCATGACAGTGCACCCCTCACTGGAGTGGGAAGCAGCTGCAAAGCTTTAATGAATGAAAAAGAATGTAATATCCAGCTAAAACTAGAGTGGGAATTATAAGTAGGCAAATCAACCAGCAGTTACTCAAATTTAAATCTATTGAGGATGCTGGGGTTAATGACTAGTTTATGCACTACATTTCCTTACTTTAATATTATTTTAATATTGTTGCATTTTATTTTAATTACATTCAATCTTTGTTTTTCTGTTACTTTATAGAGGAAGCATATTTGTGCTTGCTAGCTTGGAAAAAAAACAAGAAACAAATGTCAAACTTACACCACCACATGGGATTAAAGCTTGGTTTAATTCTGGTTAAGACAGATCTAAATTAAAACAACTTTTGTATCCCTATGGAACCCTTATTTAAAAATGATGGGTCCCTAAGTGTATGTTTTTGTGAGACTAAATGCATTACTGAAGAATCATGAACAGAGCTCAAGAGAGAAGTAGAGAAAAGGAACATTAAGAAGTAATGGATTATTTCAGTTACTAAATCCAAATCTGAATTTCCCACTTTTTTGAAATGCATCTGTCTCTTTTGTTCTGTGTGAGGATGCCTTTTACCTTTCAGTCTGCTTTGGACAATAACAGAGTAACTAAAATGGAGAATGGTGATATGCATGGGAAGAATCTATTATGGAAGCTACTGGTCAGAAGTCTATAAACCGTGTGGTCTGGTGTATGAAAAGGAAAGCTTAGTTAGTTTCAAAATAATCACTACTATATTCTACAAGAATTTATTTATTTAGAGATAGGGAAAGTGCAAAACGTGCTAGAGAACCATAGAGATAAAAAATCTCAAATATTAGATCTTGGTTGCTAACTGCTGAAAAAGGCTTTTCAACTTCTGCTGCATTTTTAGAAATGTATGCCAGTAAGAACAAAATGGATAAATAAATAAAGGAAATATAAACCAGATGTGAATGCAATTGTGAGTATGAAGTTGTTCAAATCTTAGAAACAACTGACAGCTTGGAAAAGAAAACTCTACAGACAAATTCATTCTCCCCTACCCCTTAACTTCATGTGGTCAATGAATGACATTCCTTCACAGTTTTATCAATAGAATGTAATTCTGGCCAGATCAGCCTGTCAACAACGAACAACCTCAGATCATTTTGTCCATAGAAATAAATCACTTGCTGTTTATAATTTCTTTTCTTTGTTTGTGGATAAAATGGGGCTATTAAAGTACATTCTATGGCCCAATTTAAGAATGGGGGAAGACTGTTCATTGTAGACAAATCACAGAGTGCAGGCAAAATTGCCATCATACAAAGACATACAGAATGCAAAAGCTGCAATAAAGTGAATGCAAGAAAAAACCCTTTGATTCTCCAGTGCCTGATCTGTATAATGGATTTATGGTGAAAGTGATATTTTAGGGTTCAGGTGTGGAGCTCTTTAAGGGTAAGCGTGTAAGTAAGTGGACTGTGTGTAATCACAGTAAACAGGCAAAATCTTAATGATTTTTGTATTGAAGGGTTTGAGTAGTAGTTGTCATCACTAGCTAATATGTGAGAAGATTTGGAATGTTCAGTTTCGTGGTCATTTTTTGGTAGGTAGCATCTAGTTTTCATAAAAATGTTTCCCATTTCTCATCTCGAATGTTTCCAGTTTTCTTATGAAAACTCAAAAGAGTGAAGGTCTGTGTGTATCAATCAACCATTTTTTCTGAAAGCCAAATTTCAAAGTCATCATTACAGGAAAGCACTCTATTATCCAACCATAGTCCTTTCTCCCACCCATAGCTTGCTAATTCCTGTCTTTTCCATCTACTTCTCAAGCACCTGTGGCTCTATCAAGGGAACCACAGAGGTCAGAGCACCTTTTTATTACCACCCATCAAAAGTTCCGTGTCACGAAGCAAAGAAATAGAAGATTAAAACTTGGATGTTTCTAACTGACATTGTTTTGAGCCAGGACCTCCCACATTTTGATTGATCTAAGTTTATTTAGTTTCATACACCCAGTATCTTTGTAGTGGTCTGGCATACCTCAAGAACATGGGTGAATGTAACTGCCTTTATCTCCTTGTTGGTTCTCAAAATTTAGTAGGACAATCCAATACAAACCGTAAACAAGGACAGGAACCTGTTTTGCTAAATAATAAGCTATATGTCATCACAAATCAAACCAAACCAACCAACCAACCAAACCTCAAGCAAAAAACACCACAAAAACAAAACCAAACCAACCAACCAGTAGATTCAGAAGGATAATAACTGTCATGTCAAAAGATAATTCAGGACAATGACTGACAAGGATATTTGATATATCACAGAAAAAGAAATAAACCTAGCTTTTTGTAACCACTTGCATATTTGAATGATCCTTGGCTGATCATACTAACAGATCTCAGGCTTTGGGAATCTTTGAAAATAATTCTAGCTTTCTAAAGGGCTCTCGAACTTGAAGTGATAAAATAATTGAAGTCATGAACACAGCAGGTCATAATATTTACATGAAACTGCAACATGCATTAAAGGGGTATAGGTTTTAATAAGCTTAAATAAGCACATGCAGAAATATCATAGACTCATAGAAGGGTTTGGGTAGGAAGGATCCTTACAGACCACCTAGTTCCACCCACTCTGCCAAGGGCTTGGACACCTTCTACTACACTCAAAGCCCCATCCAGCCTGGCCTTGAACACTTCCAGGTATGGGGCAGATGAATATTTGAATTCATGTTCTCAGTGCAGGATGCATGCAAAATACTCAGCAGATTTAAAGTTGCCCTTCTCAGAAAGACAGATGCCTAATTCTGTATTGCCAGAATGATTGCCACCTTCTATTTGGCATTCATACTTGCAAATGCTCTTTCAAGTCTAGCTGACTTCATAACTGTAAGTTTGCTGTCACCTCAGTAGTTGGATCATAGTTTAGCTTCCCTCTGTGTTTATAGTGATTTAAATCCAGACCTCCTCAGTTGTGAATGACTGCACTAGCTACAAGACAATACATTGTTTCATGCATGGAAATGTTATATTTGTGCCCAAAATTTCTCAGAGGTATTCATGAACAGGCTGAAAAAGTCCAATGATTTGAGAAAGCTTCAGGTGAGTCTTTTATCTAGGCTGGCAAAGAAGAGATATTAATGAAATTCCCTGGATAAACAGGTACTCCCACTGCCCCTTTAGTTACCTTTTTTAGCCCTTTCAATATATATAAAAAAAAATCTGTACAAATCAGGGACTGTTAGCAATAGGACAAGGCGTAATAGGTTTAAACTTAAGCACAGGAAGTTCAGGATAGATAGAAAGAAGTTCTTGACTGTAAGGGTGGGGAGGCACTGGCACAGGTTGCCCCAAGAAGTGGTAAATGCTCCATCCCTTGCAGCATTCAAGGCCAGGTTGGACAGAGACTTGGGCAACATGGTCTAGTGTAAGGCATCCCTGCCCATGGCGGGAGGTTGGAACTAGATGATCTGGAGGTCCTTCCAAAGCCTAACTGTTCTGTGGTTCTATCATTGAACCATTTCAAGCACAGGATTTGAGCTTAAGCCTGTTGAGAGTTTCCAAAGCCACACAGTTGGACTATAGTCCTAACATAGCTCAGGACAGATCCTTAACTTACAGGCCTAAGTGTTGTATTACTGAATACAGACCCAGGTGACTTAAGTGATAACTAGGCAAAGGCTAACCACAAAATCCTTTCATTAATCTAACTCTGCATCAGGCAGCTGACCACTGAGCACTAGAGGCTCTTGTCCAGAACCAGCTGTCCCTTAGACAAGAGCAAATATATCAGTTGCCTGCAACCTGGTTGTTGCTCTGGAAGGCAGCCAGAGTGGGATAGGAGAAAAGCAAATGATCCAGCTACCAAGTCAGGGTGTCTTTTGCTCTGGCTGTGCAGAAACCCTAGGGAAAGATAATGCTTCCCTGTATCCCAGTCTTCCTATCTGTCTTTAGATTTCTTAGTTATACCAATTCCTCTCATTTTCCACAGTCCCCCATGCTTGTTGGCAGGTCTAGTCCACACAAAAATAAACTGTAAATGCCTTAGAGTTTGTTCTTTGTTGTTGTTGCTCTTTTGCTTTGTTGTTGCTTTCTTTCCTCAAGTCCCCAAAGAAACATCAAAGTGCAAAGGAAAGAAAGCAATACTGAGAATAAAAGAGAAAGCCAAACAAACAAACAAAAAAAAAAATAAAGAAAAGAATAAAAGAAGCTCACGATGGCCCTGCAGAACTTTCTTCAAGGGGGTTAGGCTTCCTTCAGAGAAAGTTTAGATATATGTTTGTTTGCATTTTCAAATTGGGGCTGTTTGTGCACATTCAGAGGAGAACAAAAGCAATGCAAATTTCAGGGGAGGTGTTTAGTAGAGCAGGCTTCTGGCAGGGCCACCTGGCTACTGCAAACAGCCCATTGCCCGCTGTGCTCACCTGCTTAAATATTAACAATGAGGGGGAAGGCAGAAATGTATCAATTAAACATCAGGAGTGCCTGAACAGAGAGACGAATTGTTTTCAGAACACAAGGCAGGCAGTCACATAACCTAGCTTCTGTTCTTGATCAGTTAACGCTCTGGAAGTTAACCCATATTAACATGTTTGCCCTCTCTCCCCACCCTTTCCCTATGAGGACATGATTGCAGCACATAAATGGAACAACACAGGAATAGAAACTTAATACTGGGCTTGAAGCAGACTTGACTTGACTGCAGCTCCAGGCCAGAATCTGTCACCTTTCTTCTAGAGTCTTCACCCAAGCTGTCAGGCAATTTGTACCAAGTAGAAGAGACACACAAAAAATAACTCTTAACAAATACAAATTAACCCAGCAGTGGTTGAGGGTTGAGTGCTTGGTCCTGCCTTTGCTGTATTGCATGGAAAACCCATGCCAAACCCAGGAACAAACTAATCAGTCTGAACTGGAAGTCTTTATCTGGCTAGTCTTAAAAATAATGACATATTGGATCAGAGTTCAGATCCATCACCTCACATTCTGCATGCTGCAATAATGGGTACCTAGGGTTAAGTATAAGAAAAAAATAAGAATATATATATACATATGTCCTGGGTTCAGCTGTTCTCAGGCTAAAATCTAAAAACACATCATTGCACCAGCTACTACAAAGGAGAAAACTGACTGATACAGCTGAACCCAGGACAGCATATGAGTGGTTTCCTTCTGAATAGTTTCCTAGCATCCTGAATATAAAGGTTTTTTTCTATGTATTTAGTAACTTTTAATTGATTTGTTTTCTATGAACTTGTTTTTCCTTGATTTTATGTGAATTTCTGACTTCCATGACACCCTATTGCAAGGAGCAATCCCATTTAACTATTCTGATTACACAGGCTGACCAAGCTGTCATGTTAGATAAACCTGTAATTGGCTAAAGCAAACACTTAAGGCTGTTAATTCTTTCACTATATTCATATTGTCACATACATCAGGTTTTGAAAAATCTGTTTATGGGAATTTACTCCAAATTGTGGCATATCTGGTCTTAAAAATAAGATAACCTGGAAGGTCTAAGCAAAGAAAGCTTGTACACAGTGATCCGGGTAGTCAATTGCTTGCAGCTGTATGCAGTGCTACTCAGGTCATGGGAAACATACATTCACCTACACAGATTCACCTTCATGTTTGGCAGTCATTATGGCAGATGGCTTAGTGTTCTTAATTTTCCAAACCCTTTCAGTTCTTACTAGTACTTTAATTTTATACCATCCTCATTCTGGCTTAAATTTCAAGAGATTTAAACTAGAACATTTTTACCTCTTCAGCTGGGCCTTTTAAAATACGTGATGATAGATCAAATCTGCAGATAATTTACTCTCCCAATATTTCTAAGAACTAATTACCTGTGTGTATAAAGTGGTGAAATCTTATTATATTTTCTTTAAAAAATCCACCATGCATTTCATTACATTATCCAATTACTGCTGTGCCTGTACAGTACTATGCTACTGGCTGATCACAGGCTATTTACTGTACAGCTGGGTTACTTTAATTAAAAAAATGCAACTAGTCTTACAAAGCAATCATAGAATCACAGAATAGTTTGGGTTGGAAAGAACCTTAAGATCAAGCAACATTTATTCAGAACAAAATTCTCAATACTGGCCATTGATCCTAGCTTTAGTTTAACCAGTGAAGGGTGAAGTCAAGATTTGTTTTATAGAAAGATTGGCCTTTCAGTTTCCATAATCTTTTTAGGAGCAGTGATTGCTTGGAGTTTCTCCAAATCAAATCTAACTGTCTAAAGCTGAATGAAAGATTTTTCTCTGTGTTAAGATAAAGTATTTAAAATTGTCATTAATATTTTTTTATTTGCAGTGGTAAAATCAGATGAATGAAGGATTAATTAAACCATGAAGCAGAGAAGACAAAAGAACAATTGGAAAATAGAAAAGTTAACCAAGGACTCTCCATTGGAGATAGACCTCAGTTCTCTAGAAGTCCAGGGTAGTGTTGTACCCTCTTTTTCAAGCTAAAAACTTGCAATAATCACATGGGACCAACTTATCAACTGGGAAAAATATGCTGCTGACTCAGAAGAGTATTCTCTGTTTTAAAACAGCTTCTTCAATTGGACAATTAAATGTATTTTCAAATTAAAAATAGAAGACATTTTTGAATGGATTGATTAACATTGAACAATGCCAATTCTTTTTTTTTTCTTGCAGGCAGATACCTTGGTCTTGCAAGTAGTTTTCTGATGAAGAACTCCATGACTCCATATAAGGCTCCAGCTTGTATTATGAATTGATATTATACAGTCCCACTTTCAGGAACTTCAACCCACTTCCCTGAGTACAATTCAGCATTGTTAGAAAAGTTGTGCTGGAAAAAAATCCCTTCCTGATTTGTTTGCCACAGCTCCCCACAAAGGAACTGCAGCAAAGTCTAAAGATGATGCAGCTTTTCTAAAGAGAGAAACTTGCCACTACTCCAGTGGTGTTGGCAACTCTTGAGGCTGTGTGTGAGTGCCATCTGCTGACCCCTGCCATGGGAAAACAAAGCAAAACCCACTGGTCTCTTCACTCTTCCTTTGGGTCTACAAATGCTCCCTACCACATTGAGAACAAATCCCCATAATGTAATACATTCTCTAATACAACTGCTTTCCCAGTTATTACCACTTACTGTCTTCCCTTAAGACCTCACAACTGTACAATCATGCATCCACTCTACGTTGCAACTGCTTTGTAATCTTAAAGTTTATTTCAACACACAACCTCTACTTGCTGTCTTGACATGGGTCTGAAAATTTCTTTAGATCCTATGAACACAATGTCTCTTAGAGCTTCCTGCTGCTAGGCCTTGCCTTTCTATACCACCTCTTTTTATTTCATATGGAATAAAAATTAAAACAGCAGGACACCAAAATCTATGCATCCTTTAAATTTTGCTTATATATGAATGATGTTACAGTAATAAATGTATCAACCTAGTCGATCAATACTGCTTTGTATGTCTTAGATTTCACACAGGTTGCTGGTGTGCCATTGAGTTTGTCATAGAATCAAGTTTCTATCTGTAAAAGGGGGAATAAGAATATTTCCTCTATTTGCTTGATCTGAGTGGATTGTGAGCTCTTTAAGGCAGGCACTATTTCTTTTTATGCATTTCTTACAGAATTTGCCACAGCATGTTCCCTCTGGCATTGTCAAAAATGCACAGCTGCAGTACATACAAAAATATGGTAACATTAATTTAAAACTCTTTTGAGGACTCACATAATGATGATTTTGGATTTTCCTTTTTTTTTTTTTTCCATTTCTTATTTTTTTATTTTGAAAGACTTCTTCACAGGGGAAATTTCACTCAGAAAGAACAAGAGAGGCTAAATTAAACCACAAGACCATTGGGAGATATTCAGCTATTCCAAGGAACTCTATTGATATCTATACACATGATCTAGTTACTGTGGTACGGGAATGGGAAAGCATGAAAATCAGAAAAATTGTCCTAACTTACAGAATGGCAGCATGTTACCTTGCTCACAGAAATAAAATACTGGAGAAAACATTCCTCCTTTAGATAATCTTAATTTTTGGATCATTCAGGCTCTTCCCCAGAAAGTTTAGGGTGTGAACCAGAGCAAGGATTTGTGAGCCTTTTTCCACAAGCAGAAGTGAAAGCCCAGAGGGCTAAAAGCACATGTCCAAGACTGCAAATATTCATGCTGTCAAGAATGGGAATTGAACCCAGACCTTCCCTGGATTACTCTGCAAAGAGACGCACATGCTTTCTGAGCCAGAGGTATTTACATCTGTTTGCCCTCTAATACCATATGATTGAGTTTGCACAGGGCTGAGCCTAGGTGAATAGGCTATGCTTCTTGGCCAGGTTTGAAGGATCAGGCCTGCAGATGCATGATGCGTATTTATACAGGTTTTAGTTGGCTTAGAATATGCACAATGAGAATGCTTGCTGCAGCTCTCAGTATGCAGCATCAGCACATCCCAACTCATAAAATTTGGCCACAAGAAAGCTTTTAATAATCTGTTTCTTTTAGGTAGAAAAAGAAGTTGTATAATATATTTCTTCCTGAAACCCACAGAACAAAGTGAGAAAGAAAGAAAGAAAAAAACCAACCCTCCCTCGCCTCCACCTACAAACAGCTACAAATTCCCACCTGTGTAGGCACCACATTTCCAGCCTTTAAATAAATAACAGCAGCAAGGCCAACCTTTCTATCTCCTCTAAGTAAGAGGAGAAACATTCTGGCTTTGCCACATGTCCTGTAATTATGGGTCGAACTCCTGTTCACAGGGGTATCGATCTGCTGCTAGCTGAGTTTAACTCATTATGTATTCTTTCATTGTTTCTTATGCAAATTAAGTTAATGAGAATTAGGAACATAATGGAGCCCATTCACCGTTCTAGTTGGTGGAAAATGGGTTTGACTACCAATTTTCCATTACAGCTGTTTTGTAATTACTCTGGAGCACTCTGCATTCTAATGGAGATCCTGAGCTGATCTGACAGTCACTTAGATTTTAATTTCTGCCGCCCTCCCCCTCCCCCTTCCTTTCTCCCATCTCCTTCTTCCCAGATTTTTTCCTTTAAAGCTCTGGAGTTTAAAAAAAAATAATTAAAAAATAAAATAAAAAAGAAATATAACAAAATCTCTTTTCTTCTTCTTTTATATTTTTTTTTTTTTTTTCCCCTGGAATACCTTGTCCTTTTCTTTTTCCAGAACTACAACTTAGGGATTCCTCTGATTTTAATACTGGGGCCAGTTTTCCCTGGAACAAAAACAAAGGAAAATTAAACCAAAAGCATCATGGATTTTATTCTTTTTCACCGTGGTTTCTGCAGGAAATGAGGCTTATCATGGTCAAAGAGCGTGTGCGCCTCTGCCTATTTGTCTGTCTGTCTCACTTTACACACTGATTAGCTCATTTCAATCAAATTTAGCTGAGGGTTGGAGGTGTCGAGGATATTAAATTACTATGAGCTACCAAGAAGAGACATCCGAGTAGCAGAGACACACTCTCTGCACACGGCTGTTAAAGGCAGGCTGTGGTGTGAGCCCACTGTCATTAGACACAAAAGAACCCACACAGAAGAACTGTGTTTTGAACATCTCAGCCACAGGAACAGGGTTTGCACCTTCTTTGACACGGCACAGTCTCGCCATAACACACAAAGCCACCTGAAAAACCCAGGCTTCGTTAGCTCTGCCGATCACAGAAAGAGTTGTTTTTAAGCAATTGAGCCTAAAGGTACATATAAAGCTACCAAAGGAACTTCAAGGCTTCCAGCCTTGGAAAATATTCAGCTATTTCTCTATAGAATGTATATTATTAATCATGTTAGTTACAACAGTGCCTGTGGGCCAATCGGGTGTAGGGCTCCACTGTAAAATTAAGCACTGAATAAACACAGAGTAAGTAGTAGCTGGTTCTGGCCTTGGAGAGCTTCTTAGTCTTACCAGACAAGTCACATATGAGGATGAAGAGAGGCTGGAAAATGTGGAGTCAGATGGTGAAGTGCTGGTGTCCTCAGCACAGCTGTATCTCATCTATGTTGAGGATAGAAGTTACTACCCTCAACTCAGAAAGGGCATTGCTATGCTAGAAACATTCTTCATATTGGACAGTGAAATTTCTTTCACTTTTCTGCTGTGAGAATGGCAGTGGTATGATTAAAATAAGATTCTGAAGAATGATATAGTAAAATACTTTCATATAGTTCTTTCATGAAGAAATGGAAGTTACTAACACCAAAAATGTTGTTGCTACTAATAAGAAACAGTTTCTAAGGGCTAGGATCATAAGAGACCTTGCCATGATCTGACAAGCTGCTGTGCTCAGAACAACAGAGATGCTTGCTTTTGTACAGTTCTCATGAGTTGCCATTTTGGGCTTTGCCACAGATCTAGGGCTTTCCCAGAGCTCAGTAAGGTAACTTGAAGGATTAACAGCTACTGATTCAGGATCCACAGGCCACCTTGCAAAGAGCAAGCCCAGATTGTTTGGAGTGTTTACCATTCCTGACTCATTTTGAAAAGCTGGACCCATCTAATTCCATATGGTTTCCGTTCTGACTCCAGTTTGTGCAAGATGCATATCAAACTTGTTTATACTGAACAGAAAAATTCCAAACTTTTCTTAATGGACAAGACTGAGGATCAAGAAAGGCCAACAGCTACATGGAAGGAGGCAACAGGAATGCAGCTGTATGCATATATACAAGACAAAATGCACACAAAATGTGTTATACCATTTGGATTACTAGCCAGGTTTAATTGAAATGCACAAACCAAAAGGTCAAATTCATGTAAAATTTAAAGGCCATTTTTATTATTTGACATGGAACAAATTGTAACTTTATATTGCCTTTAGATGCAATTTTGTTCAATGAAATTAGATTAAGCTAAAATAAAACACGCCCTTTAAAGTGTTAAGATGAAATATTAGAAGTTATTATGGATGGAAAGAGATTTTGATTTCTCTAATAAATACTGGAGAAAATATTTAGTGGAAAGTACAGCCACCTAATTTGCATTAATACAAATGAGAACTATTAAGTTTAGCTGATTAGCATATTCATATGTTCTGTAGGCACCACATATTCAAAACAGACTGATTACTAACCTAAAGTACTGCATTTAAAAGCAAAACCTTTGTAACTCAGAATGCACCATTCATTATATTTGGAACAAGATGCAAAAGGAAGGTTTTTACAAAGAAAACTAAGTGGATTGCTTTTATTTTTTGATTTTTTTTTATTTACAAAAAACTCAGTTTAAGAGAAATTGAGAAATGTAAAAAATTAAGTAATGCCAACTGTTTGGGAAATGTTTCATTTTAAGTGGAAAAAAAAATGAAAAAGAACATTGTCAGGTGAGAAGAAAATCACAAATGCAGTAGAAGCATATCAACACATCATCTGGACATTAAGGGGTTCTATCCTGCTAACATTTTAAGATTTTAAGAAAATCATTATCCTTGTTTTCGTCTGTGAGGATGGGTAAATGCTAATGCAGGGTAAACTGTCTAAATCCACAGAGAATGATTGGAGCTCAGATAAAATTCAAAGTTTTTTTGGGTGGTTTTTTTTTTTTCCTTTACATCTGCAATTTATGCCTTCCTTTATATATTTCTCTCACTAGACATTTTTTCCCATTTATCATAACATGCATCACTCAGTCTAGCAAACCACTGTGGCACATATTTTCAACTATCTGAACTAGCAGGACCCTCTGATTAGATCCATTGACTTCACTAAAACTAGCTATGTTTAATGATCTCACATGTCCTAATAGTTTCATGTATCACAGTGTGAAATACTGACAATTTCAATCCATCAGTTACAATTCTAATTTGATCTTTGGTAAGTCTAATATGTAAAAGAAAAAGAGTTCTTTTCACACTTTGGATATTTTAGCTTAGGTGGTTTCTATTTATCTTACTGTTTGACTCTCTTATTTTCTTCCAGGAGTTGGAGTTTTTAAAGAGCCTGCCAGCCTTCCCTTGTCATGAAGAGGTAGAGGGGGGAAGTCATTGCTCTGACCTATCCAGACCCTTAAGGAAAAGGTCAGAGCGGAAAACAATTTTCTTTTTCTTTTTCTTCTAATCACACCCAATACCAGTGTCAAGCTGGGGTGGCTGTGTAAAAACAGCCACGTAAATTCCTTGAAAAATATGGGACGCTGATGCTATGTTCTTTGCTTTAAATTTTCCTTGGAAAGGATTGAATAATTTTCCTGGACTTTCATCAGAGATCAATGTGATCAGACCAAAGCCATTATTTCAAAGCATCTACCCTTTTTATACTGTTGTCTGCATCTGTTTATAATAGTTTGCTGTATTTTAATTGGATACATAGAATCATAGCATCATAGAATAGTTAGGGTTGGAGCTGTATTAATTCAATAGTTTGCTGTATTATAATTGGATACTTGGTGTATTATACTTGGATACATATACAATAACTTGCTGCATTAGTGGATACATAATCAATGGCTTGCAGTATTAAGATTGGATACATATACAATGAAGCACACAGAAACTAGTTACAATTGGTTAAATTAAGTGTATGAGAACCTAGCCTTTAAAACTTGCTAACAGTTCACTATTGTGCCTTAGCACATTCCAGTTTCTTCTCATCTTGTTTGCACTGTTACTTTTGCTTGTTTACCCACAGCTTTCTTCATCCTCGGTTCACGTCGAGCTCCACGTAGACACTTGCTGACTTGGGAATGTGGCCAGTCTTTGCTAAAAATCCATCCACAGACTTTCAGTGAAAATATTAAATTATTATTTAGGTACCAAGACAAACCTTTCTAATTAAACATGTAGAACTTAAGAATTGGAAGGTTTATTCATTAGTGAGCCTGTCATACTGGCATACCAGTCAAAAACTGGAATTGACTGCCCTGATGAAATCCTAGTATTGTTTTAAACCTGTGATTTTAGTGTGAACTTGGGAGCTTTTTTCCTTTCTCTTTTGTTATTATTTTATAAGGCAATCATTTCAGCATTCAATTCCCCATCATCACCAGTTTTTGTTTGGTTGGTTTTGATTAACAAGGAAAGTGAAACAATTTTCACAAGGCTGCTATGGATGCATTCAGCCACTGATCTAAGATATACCATCAGAGATTTAACCCTCAGATTTATATTTTTGTCTCCCTCTTTACAGTAGTTATATTCAAATCTGGCAGTTTCTAGCAGAAAGATTAGACCTCCAGCTGTCATAGCAAATTTAACTCTAATAGGATCTTAGGCAAAAATAACAGCAGCAACAGCAACAAATGATCCACTAGTGAATTTTCCTGGTTCCACTTCTCTGCCCAACATTTCTGGAAACTGGATAAACTGCTGATGCAGAATGTGAGAGTGAATCACTGCAAAATGCTTCAGAGAAGTCCTTCTTGGGCAAATCCTATCCCAGATAAGGGAATAAGGATTCACAATAAGAGAATTTCAATGAAAACCATAATACCAAGACATATCCAACACAGCAGTTGATGCTAAACCTTCAAATGGAAAAAAAAAATTAATTGGTAAATATATATTAGAGTGGATGTAGCTAAAAACCTACAAAGATGCATATGATGAACAAATGAGACAAAATGAAAGGGACCTCAATGTATACTGTTCCCACTTACATAACATTTAAACACATCAGTCTCAGATATATCCATCTCCGCAACATCTCACAGGAATTATCATCCTTATTTTGTTTACACAGAGACACAGAAAACCATCTTGCATTCAGGCCTTTGGGCTTAAACCATGACTTCTTCCTTTTGGTAGAATTAAAACTGTCATTATCAGCACATATTTCTCTAAAATAAAAGGAAAAGTCCAAACATTGGAAACCAGAAAAAGCTAAGCATGTAGGATAACATTTTGCCATGCAGACCTCAATGGGAGCTGTAGGTGTTCAGCATCTTTGAAGTTTTAACCTCTCACTTCCAAAACAGGCAGAAGGAAGCTTATTTTCTCTCTTCCTCCCTCACCCAAACTGCTCTTTGTTAAGACCTCTATGTTCAAAATAAAACATAGTTTTGGATTTCCTACTCAAAAAATATTACTTGAATTCTTGAGCTAATTGAATTAGATGAATGGTTTTCCCCTGGACCTTACTGAGATCAAAACTTGCCATTTTTCATTTCCATTAATGAGATACCAGAGATATACACTGCCAGCCATTCTGGCAAGAATTAAAGTGGAAAGAAGAGCAAATGGTCAGATTATTCTTTCAAAATTTAAACTCTGATGGCTGCTAAGGAACTTTTCTTTCCCTGCCTTACTACTGCAGATTTTCTTGCTCCTTTCTCTAAATAATCAACCATTTGTCAAAAAAGGAAGAATCCAGATGAAGAAAGACAGATCTCTTATGGCATCCTTTGCAAAAGCCCATAAACTTCCTGATTTTCAATTCTTTCTTGTACAGAATAAGACACACCTATGTGTGACCATATCTTAAATAATCCATACCTAGAATTCTTTATTAATTTTTAAGCACTTTCTAAACACAGTAGAAAGTGTTTCCCAGGAGAAGCTAAAAAGGTCTAAAGATTCAGATCAAAGCCAAAAAGCTGTTTTTGTCAGGGGGTAAAAAATATAAAGGAAAAGTGCATTTTGAAATATAATTTCAATGGAGCCCCTGGGAAAGAAAGCAGTTATTTTCTGTATGTTCTTTTTTTGTTTTCTAGGGTTTTTTAAAGGGAAAATAAATCATAATAAGGGATTTTGAGAAATTATTTGGAACACAATGCAAAGACCTGCTGAATGGACAGCATGATTGTAAGAAATAAATTGGCACTTTGAAGTAAATTGGCACTGCACCAAGAAGCTAGGAGAGTTTTTGTCTTATACAGCACTAGTATAATCTCTGAGCAGGAGGAATACTGTGAATTGCCTTTAAAGACCATGCTGGAGGAATGTAATTTTGTATTGCAGCAGATGTGATGCCAGTGGACAAAATCACACTGATTCTTCAAGAGGGAAGCTGTCTAGACTGAGCACATTGGAACACTTCACTGATTAAAACAACATGGCCAGGCTGGGTTTTAAGGGGGTTTGTCTTCCAAGGATCAGTCTCACATGTGGAAAAGGCAAAGTGAGACTACTTACCATTTCCAACAGGATCTTATTGCTGTTTTCTACAAGTATTTTTCATGAAGAATGACAGTGTATTTCAAGTGTTATTAAAGATTTTGCTTTCTTTCTTTATGTGAACTATAAAAAGCAAAGTACTCTTCTGACCACCAATACTACTACTGTTCCCTCTTCCTTCTCTAAGCTGAATAAATATTCCTCCTACCATATCCTTTGTGATTGGTATTACCTTATGATTAGAAAGACTGGAATTTCACTGGGAATCAGGTTTGCATTTTAATCTAGTCATTAGCAACACTGTTCATATGTATTCCTTTGCTGGGAATCTTTAGGACATGAGAGAAATACTGTATTCCTGTCCTCTGTCACCCACTGTTAGATACTGACCTATGCAAAGTTGGGATTGTGTCTATTTACCAGTGTTTTGACCTGGTTCTGGTAATATTTTTATTTTTCTACAGCCAGAAGATTTCAAAGAAATCTCTAGCATTAACTTGTTTGAGTAACACCCTTGAGCAGTGACATTTAGACTTTGGGCTGAAACAAGTACTCCCCCTTTTAAAAGACATTAGATACAAAATTAAGAAAAGGACCATAATGCCACAATCTATAGCTACAAGGTAGATTAATCCCCCTCTTTTAGGCTAAGACCTACTACCTGTCACATTCAAGAGTACAAGAATATACTAAATGAAACCACCAAAAATTAATGTAAATTAGTGTTGTGCATCTTTTGTCTGTAGAAATCCATTGAACCAAACAGTCTGTTCCTAGGTCCATACGATTCATGACTTTGAGGAACAGTATGTAAAATACCTCACATAATGTCCTCCAGGGAAACATTTAAGTGCCCAACTCTACTTTCTGCCTACAGCTGCTTGGAAGCATTAAATAACATTTCTTCAGTTAAGGGGCTTTAAAGAACTTCCAGTCTTTTACTTTCTAAAACTCAGCAAGACAGATGTACCAAACAGTTGTTTCATAATGGTATCCAACTTTCTTAGGCCTTGGCAAGAAAATTCTTTCTTTTCTCTCAAAATAGTATTAAATACAACATCTTCTATCCAGAAGTTGCACTCCTTGTAGTAAGTCATCTCTCCAATAAAAGTGAGAGTTCTTTTTACTATACCAAGTCTGAACTCTTTTTTAAGGCAAGAGAAGGCAGGAGAAGCTTAGGCAAAACATAAAGAAAAATTATCTGATTCACAGGAGATTGCCACTTAGTTTTGGATCTTGTCAGCAATTAGAAATGGAGGTGGATCAGCACAACTGTGGAAATATTGATCCACCTTAAATGTCTGTGTTACTTAAAAAAAGGAGACATGCAGCATAAACTAGGCCAAAACTTCAGTTAGGGGAAGCTGTCATAAATGTATGATAAAAAATAGAACTACCCTTATTTACATTAGTGAAAGGTCTGGCTCAAGATAAATCCAGAGAAAAAGCTTGAAAATTTTCAAATAGTTGCAGTATTTACATACCTATACGTGTACACCTAGGCACTGCTTATAGAGTTCATAAAGTCAAGCACTCAAGTATTAGTAAACATCAGAAATAAGCTTTCCAGTTCTATTTGCCTTTTCCCTCATTGTAGCTGTTTATTATGAAGCCACTTTTAATTACATGAAGACATGTTGTTCACTCCATGGGTGTCCTGCCTCATTCAACACTCAGGTTGAATAGGTCTCATTTTGTGCATAATGATCCTGTATGTGCTTTCCCACCACTGATTACCAACCATGGGATTCACCTCACCTCCTTACAGAGATTCCACTAGTAGATGTTTATATCTAAGCTAGCTGCTCCAGGCTTCCCCTCTAAGCAGGGGGAAGAAAGATGCATTTTAAGAGCTGACCCATTTTAAATGTGTGTTTTAGAGTGAAATAAATCACCCCCTAAGGAGAAGTGCTTCTTTCCCTTGACTATAAAGAGACTTAGACTAGCTGGGATAGAGGCCTCTGCACTGTTGATGCATCCAAATGCATGTGACCCCAGCTTTTATCTAGCACATAGTCTCTCAACCCTGTTCCAAACAAAGAGATATTATTAACACTGGGGATAATCTGCTGGTCCCTGTAACATAAGCTGAATGATTCTTGTAATATATTAATACAGTAAGCAAGAGGGTTCCAATCACTCAGCTTGAAGTGCTAATGCTTGCTAGCAGAGTATTGAGCCCATCTAACCTCATGCCATCAACAAACAATGGAAGGAGAAATTTTTCTCCAGAGAACAGTTCTCTACTGACTCAGGATAGAGCATATGGGGATGTATTCTGTGCTTAAAGTTGAGTGAACTGAGTAACTCTTTCACCCAGGACTTCCTTTTGTAGACTACTTCACATAACATTTTACATGCTGAGTGCGCAGTCTCTCTTTCCTTTCATTACTGCTGTGACCCAGAACACACCTTCACAAATCACAGCCCAGAGTCTGAAGTCAGGAACCAGAAAATGAGGAAGAAGCTGTTAGTGACCACACCTGAGAAGTTCACATCTTCATTTGCAGCACACACAAGGAATAATCCTGATCTCCAAAAAGGGTCAGATTCGTGTCTTTTAACTCCACACATCCTTTTACAACAGATGAGGATGTTATATTTCACAATCTTGTCTAACCACCTAATCCATCCTTTTGAACAAAATGAAGCAGAGATTCTTAAAACCTCAAACCGAAGAGAAATTCTCCCCTTTGGCCTTGTTATGACATTCATGAAGACTTTTTTAAGCTGGAAAAAAAGAAAAAAAAGTAGAAAAAAGAATGCCAGCTTCCCTTAATCTGTCAGGTATGGCAGAAATGTATCTGTGGCCCCTGAAATTGTGTCGACCTCCTGGAGAGATCCACCTGTATGTATATATATATGTTCTTGCCGCATTCTCGACCTTGTGGCTAGACGTATATGTACATACGTATTTTTATGTGCTCTGTGTGTGTGCCCTCCATGGTGTGGCCACTGGAAATACATGCTTATCCTTGTTACTGGTTGGAAGAAGGAATGAGAAGCTGCCTTGCCTCTCTTGGGCTGTTGGATCCACCACTTCTTCTCTAACATTTATAAATAACTGAATACAACATCTACTAATAAAACATATAGGAAAATAATAATGTTAGGTATTGGTACCAAGTACTCTTAAAACAATATAATAGAAACCACTCTCTTAAATCTTTGACCAAAACTGGGGAGAAAATAATCTTCCCAAACACTACTTTTCACAAGCTAGTGCAGACTTTTCATTGAGTAGCGTGTGTTGGCAAAAGTCTAGAGTAGTTTCTTTCATGTTTTGTGAATTCTTACACAATTCAGATATGATCAATGAAGCTTCTTGTTACAGATATTATTACTGAGTGTCCTGTGAAGGTCTTTGTATATTGGAACAGAATAGTACAAACAACTAGATTAAAGCTGCAGTAAAATAGCAATTAAAAAAATATTATTAATTTGACACTAGTAGCTCGCAAAAAAGGGAGAGGATATGTATTTTTATGTGTGTTGTTTCTTTAAAGAAAAAGTGATGCCAATTTTTCTCTGGAGGTGTCAAACTCTCCAGCTGATGGGTAACTTTAAGCTGACTGGAACTACCCTGATTACAAAACCTGAAAATTTTATTTGAGTCAGGAGGAAGATGGGAGAGTTCATTAAATAATTGATAATCTCTAGGATAAATACACTTGGAAAGCTTTGGAAAGAAAAAAAAATTTCATTATTTATCAAATCAGAAAAGATGTCTTGATTAGCCCATTGTTTTTGTTTGTTTGTTTGTTTTTCTCAAGCATTAGCATTGTATTTTGACATTTACTAGGATTTCCCATTGTGCAGCAAGTGTTTTGTAGTCTTTATCATGTCAAGTGACTGCTTCTTTTGCTTCAGATCTGAAGATACCTCCATCTCAGGTTGGATGGCACCTGGTTCCTTCCAGGAAACAATAATACTTAACATGCCCAACTCCTCACATATATCTCTGGCTGGGCTAGTGAATGACTTGAAAAGCATAGTCACACCAACATACTGCATTCTTTGGGTCATGTGCATTCTAATGCTTTTCTTTTTGTAAGTATGGATGGGAAAAGACAACTGGTGCATGCTAAATTAACAGGAAAATAAGAAAAAAAATCCCTGTCAAGGCTTGTTATGTCAGGGCTGCAGCTTTAACCAGGGCTAACTGATGGTCCCTGAGGTAGCACTTTCCTGCTCCGGCTCTGATAACAACTGGGAATCAAGAAAATGAAGGCTTTCTAGGAAAGGGAAATTAAGTACAGGGGAATAAGAAGATACTTAAGGAAGTTTTGAACTCTTAACTCCCATACAGGCAATGTGGATTTAACTCACTCAGGAAACCTGTAATAGAAAATTCAGGCCCACACTAAGAAGTAGTCAGAAAGAACAGCAGAGAAATAGATAAAGACTTTTCTTCAGTGAGGAATAGACTCAACTTCATCACTGACCTGAATTTTTTCAGTTATGACTGCAGATTATACTTATGTGTTCTTTCATAAGGACAGGACATTTTCTTGGTTCTTAGAAAATGAGTAACCACCTTTCTTTTCTCTTTTTACTGATTTCATAGTAATAGGCAAATAATGCAAAGGAATGTAGCAAGTATTTGAGGAATCTTGAAAAAGACTCAAGTTCTCCATGCATTTCAATTTTCCTTACCCTCTTTATTGTTGTCATCAACAAGAATGTTGTCTAAAGCAGGGGTGGAGATCAAATGAGGAATTTTCCCTTTACAGTGCACTTCCCAGGCATTCACCATCATGAACTGCTTTCAGAAAAGAATGGTTATGTCAGGAGACTTTATTCACCCATTATATGTTGTCGATGAACCTACTCCATTTGTTGTGCAGTCTGTGGCACAAAACTGAAAGAGCAGGGTAGACAGAAAGATTTTTTAATAAACATTTCCCAATTTGAAATAGTTAATCTGCCAAAAAAAATCAGCGTTCATTATGGGGATCTGAGGAACTTTATTTAGCATACAGACCTGCTTTACCATCTGTTTTCCAACAATTTGCAAATTTTTTTTTTCCACTTTAGACAAATTTCTTTCTTTTTTTTTTTTTTTTTTTTTTTTTTTTTTAAAATTTTAATTTTTTTTTTTTTT
>NDXB01016817.1:306161-316505 GCA_002631895.1 Agapornis roseicollis
ACTGATATTTTTATATCCTTCTTATCAAGGAAAAAAAAAAAAAGAAAACAAAAAGAAGAAATATTTGATTCAATAAAACATCTGTAAATTAACATTAGAAACCTGGTATGAATTTAAGAAAGATGTTAGAAAATCAATAAGAACTCCTGTATGAAATAAAAGACAGAGGTTCCTTGCTGGGAAATTTCCTCTCTAAAAAAGGGTACCTACATGAAAGCAGGTTGCAACCACCTGCCTTTCTATAGAGGAAGGGACCCCAAGCAAAAACAAGAAACAAAACCTTTCCTGACTGACACCCTCAGTAACAATCCCAGGAGCTGTGAAAAATAGCAGTGGTCTGAAAGGTCTTATTCCCCCATCCTGCACTGGTGTGAATCAGGGCCATGGATTCCAGTGGATTTATCTGCAGGCAAACCTGCTGTTCGGTCAGAGTAAGGCATTTGTCTTAAAAGACATGTTTACCACAGGTTATTGGGTGTTGTACATGAATTACTGGGTGAAGTTCCCCTGGCTGTACTCTGCAAATTGATTGCTAACTCCTGCAATTTCAGTTCATTTCTCATGATAATTTTTCTCTTTAAACACCTACTTTCTGGAGGTATGTATTTTGGAAAATATCTGGGTTTATGCCTGTGTTTTCTTAAGAAATCTGTAGTCTCTGAGGCCTCAAAATTAAGTTTATACACGACATGAGAAGGATCTAAAAAAACACCAGAAATCAACCAGAAAGAACACAGAAAGTGTTTGCTAGCACACCCTCACAATTTCAACCTGTTTTATTATTTATTAGGATGAAGAACTGAGATTTGGTATTCATATCCCTGAATCTGAGAAGAGTGTGAGTAAGCTCAACAACTAATGGCCTCAAAATCTGTATACACAGAATATATCTTTACAAATAAACTTCCAAAAAAGAATGCCAATAAGAATTAATTTCTGGATGAAAAGGTTTATCTTGTTCACATTGTGCCTGTTCAATGAATAGAGGAAGAATAACAGACTCTGTGGTGTCAATCTAGTATCCTTTTTTTTTACTAGTGCTAATTAATCTTGAATACAGGAAAAATTATTTCAGTTGAGGAAAAAAAAAAATTTTGTGAGAGCCTGCCTAAATCTGATTAACTTTTTCTGATAATTAAATTGCTAAGAATTGACCTAAAGTGCAGCTAGCTAGTCACACATTTAATTACTACCTGATAAATAAATACCCTGAATCAGAATCTGATTTCTTGGTAGAGCAATAGCAGAGCTGGCAAAGTGGCTGAAACTGTGAAGAAAACTGGGGACCTTCCCTGTGGGTGATAGAAACTAAAGGCACCGTCTTCTTCCAGCTTGGCACACAATTCCAGACACTGGAAAAGAAGATGTTTCCACCATAACAGTTACATACTAGGCCTACAGATTATGCTGTCTCTAACCATCACAACATTCAGAGAAGAACTGTGCTTGTGAGATTCAGTCCTGTCTCAGGCACCCAGAACAAGCTAGGCTTTCAATCCTCGAGTATAGTTTTGAAGAACAAGTTCTGTTTTCTCCAAGTTCACCAGGAACAATGGTAATACGTATTATCATTAAGAGTAAAAAATTTGTTTTAAATGGAAAAAAAAAAAAAAAGGAGCTGACTGGCACCCAGGACATTTTTATATTTTTCTTTTTCTTTTAAAAAAATGAAATGAACTTTTTGATTTTNACAATGGTAATACGTATTATCATTAAGAGTAAAAAATTTGTTTTAAATGGAAAAAAAAAAAAAAGGAGCTGACTGGCACACAGGACATTGTTATATTTTTCTTTTTCTTTTAAGAAAATGAAATGAACTTTCTGATTTGTAAAATTTTGCTTTATTTGGTCTCTACTCCAGTTAAAATAGTAAAATTTTAATTGTGTCACCTACTAGGAAATGGAGAGCTCAGTCCTACTTCCCATTAAAAACGCAGCTGCAAAAGTGCTGGAAAGATTCTCATTTTTTATATCACTGCAGTGTTTTCACCAATACAATTCTTATATGGTCTTGACAGTCTAAAGGATGCTTGCTCTAGTTTTGTTGCTTTTGCAACAGACTGAATAAACGTTTGAAGGAATGCTTCTGCTTTAGTCTCATAAGGCTGAATTGGAAGTTGTCTCCACATTTTGAATGGAGCTTTGAAGAAGGTAAAAAGCAATGTGAGTTCACTTCAGCCTGCAATTATACTGCTGATAAGATGTTAATGAAGAGAAGTGCTGAAGAGAGTCTGCAAAGAAGTTATAATCAGATCTTGTTGTAATTAAAATTGTCAACAAATTGACAAAGACTCTTAGTGACTTGTACTAAAGCTGCTAGGAAATTGGAGCTGGGAGTGCCTGTGCATACACTAAGGCCACTAGCTGAAGCATTGCCTTCTTTCAGGATGACTTTTTCCTTAGGAAATTTCCCATATATGGGGTCAAGCTAAAGGTCCTGTTAGTCTCAATCATTAAGTCTACATCAGGCCAACTACATCTGGCTTTTGAAAGTATGTTAAGTCAGGCAAGCACAGATTCTTTGCCTTTTGTTTCCCCTGGCAATACTCAGTTTTCAGGACTCACTGGACAAGACTTTGTGCAGGTGTCCAAGCTTCAAAAACTTCTGGATACCTTTAAGCTTACAAAGGAACTGATCTTTCTCTGGTCTGAAATACCTGCATGTATGTCGTATATGAACATAAGCACTTCCATATCTCAGTCTACCCATACAAAGCTTGTTATATAGATGGCTTGCTTTAGCAAAAAAAACCAAACCTGATGCATGACATAAATGTGTACATGTAAGATAAGTTTTATTCATGTAAAGGTAGCAGTAGGAATCTCAAAGTCTTTTGGAGGTTCTTTAGTATAGTGCAATTCAATAAAAAATCTATGGTGACTTATTTGCAGCACAGGTCCAACACAGGGACACTATGGAATTAGTACATTTCACAGGAATTGGACTTGATTTGTTTGGAATGCAAGACCATGGCTATAGATGAGATTTAGTTACCTGGCTGCAGTTTTTCTGAACCGGATCATCTCTTAGCATAATGTTATATTTTTTCCTTCTATCATTACATCAAAAGTTCATGGAAAATCATTAGCAGCATTTTCACAACCTTCAAAAAGTATCACCCTTTTTATTCAGCTGTAGAGGAAAACACACTCTGCAACTCTTAGCCTTTCATCCTCAAGTATTTGCCACTTAAAAACAAGTTTGAAAGCAACTTAAATGTACAACACATCATACATTTATAAGCCAGGAGCAGAAATCAAACAGCCTAGGCTTGAGGGGAGGCTGGAAATAACCTCCATCTATGTTTATAGATAGACCCGTTTGTATATGGCATATAACCTCTGACTCTAAAAGAGGTGAGAAACAATTCCTTGCTTTTGAATAGGACAAATGCAACATGATGTGATTAAAAGGATGATTATAATATTTATGTCCCAAAACATTAATAAGCTGGCATTACAAATGTTCCCTGGTAACCAATTTTGACATCAGCATTATTAAATGTTAATCAAGGAGAAGGAATCACTAGATAAACATTAAGCAAAAATGATCATAGAGTGTTAGTAAACACTAGAAGGAACAATGTGTTCTTACATGTGGCTAGAACTGGAATCTGCACTGTATTTTTTATTATTGTTTCTACTTCTCTGCCTCTGTGACTGGCTTGCATCAATAAGCATTCTGGGACCTTTTTGTTCTAATTTTGGTTTGGGCAATTGGAAGAGAGAATTTGCTTTTAGAATGAAATAAAAACATTACTAGTAAGATTTGTAAGGCTTAGAATTTTGTCATAATTTCTTGAAAATATTTTAAGACCTTGAAAGGCATCACATATTAGCCTTGGTAGAGGCAGAGAATGAAAAGGGATGGAAGAATGTTCTGAATAAGGATTTTTTTCCTTTTTTTTTTTTCATCTTATTATTTATGAAACTCAATGTGAATTTGGAGTAAGTGTTTTCAAAGTTTAAGTTCAAGAAACTGTGTTATGTACAAAACCACCCTAACATTTTCTATGCACCTAGTAAAAATGCATGATGTTTCTTTAGGATTAAAGGTAGGTAAATAAAAAAAAAAAATTAGGGAAAAAGCAAAAATAAGTGGGGTGGTACATCCTGAAAAGAGACTGAAGATTGACTTTACGGAAGAGACCTTTTTTCCCCTGAATCACTGGTGTATTATCCAGACTTAAACATTTTACAGTCCATGAAAGAACAGCCATATAGTTCCTCTGACATACACTGATTGAACATTTCTGTCGGCCTGTATCCACCTGAGAAGTGTCAGAGTCCTGCTCTACCTCCTTCCCCTTTCTACACCAGTGATCTGTCCCCCAGCCTGGACTGGTCTTTGTCAGCTGGGGATCCTTTCTTGATGGGGAAATCCCCAGTGATCAGTTTAGAGCAGCTGGAGATATCTTTAAAAATACTACAGCAGCTTTATAACGGTGGTGGTAGTAATAGTGGTAATGGTAATAGTAATAATTAAAGCCTGTCTTAAAGCAACTTAACTTACTTGATTGAACTTAAGGGACAGATCAAATTGGACAAGGAATAGACTTTTTCCAAACATGAAATGTGGTTTTCATGCTGTTTCATTTTTAGATTCTATTTGACAATGAAATTGGAGTCCCTCCTTTATCAACAGTTGGTTATTAGAATGAATCATAGAATGGTTTAGGTTAGAAAGGAACTTAAGATCATTGAGTTCCATCCCCTCTGCCATGGGCAAGGACACCTCACATTAAACTATGTCACACAAGGCTCTGTCCAACCTGGCCTTGACTACTGCCAGGGATGGAATATTTACATCTTTGGGCAACCTGTTTCTGTGCCTCACCACCCTCACAGTAAGGAACTTCTTTATATCTAACCTGTTCTTCAAAGATGTCACTAGGTGTCAATCCGTACAGGACAAGTGCTTTTTAATACACCTATTAGACATACAAAGGTACATATTTCTGCTTACCACTCTCCCCTATTCTCTGAGCTGCACAGCTTGACACAGTGATGTGTGTGTTGTTATCCAGTTCTCCCAGAGAAAAGCTTGATAACATACAGTCAACAAAACCAAAAATACTTAGTTTGTATTTCAGAGTGCATAACTGCATAATGTAAACACATTCATTTTAGAACATGTAATATGAATCTGCTACAGCAAGGAGGAAGCCAAGCCTTCCATGCACCATTCCCACTTCATTTTTCACTGCTGTCCATTCTTTCTAGCCAGACACTTGGAGTTTGTGTCTGTCTCTTATTTAAAGCAACTGACTCAGGTTCTGTACCTGAGTCCTCTGAGGCAGCACTCCAGGGAAGGACTATATCCATGCTTAGGCACGAGGGAAAAGTTATCTTGATGCAGTCAATGCCATGAACACCGGGAATTGATGACTTGGCATTCAAGTGCCGAGTCATCAATCATAAAGAATCAATCTTCACTCCCCGAGGAGCTGGCCCAGGCAAACATAATTCTCTCTCACTGCCACAGACCTGATAGCTCTTGTCCCATTTATAGGGAGTGTATTTGTTCTTATTTCAACATTGATTCACTTGGCATTCAGGAGTATTTTCCAGATTCCCAGAAAATGTCACCTAATTCATCCTCTCTAAAAGGGCTGGTGATACTTGCATATTAGAATATCCTGATACTTGTTTTCTCAGTAGTATATTACAGTCCAAGAAAACTGAATCAAAACCAAGACCCTGTTGGTTCCCATATTGACATTGTGCACATGATTTGAGAAAGGGGAATTGTAAACACACAAGGAGGGCTTTTAAAAATTTTTGTGTGCTTTTAACCCAGTCATGCTTTCTTTGCCAGCAGGCAGGTTAATCAGTAAGCCTTATTATTTGTATGTCAATGGAAAAGTCAAAGGCATTGTTCCGGGCTGACACCGTTGGATCCAAGACCTGTACTAACCATAGAATGAAGGATGGATTCTGTGTGCTTAAAGCTTATACTCTAACTTAGGTGGTTATGTTCCTCTCCTCAAATGGGGGGTTCCACTTGGACTGAACTGATATAACATTGTGCTAGGTTAAAATGGCTAACTCAGCCAAACCCTGCTCCTGACTGTGATCTCCTGCTGCTACCTTACATAATTCCAGAAATCATGCAACCATGGAGTGCGGTGACACATGAAGTTCAATTCTCTGGCTGAAAATGAATTCAGAAAAAACACAACTAAATGTTTGATTTCCAGTCAGAGAAGCAAACTGATGAGACTCACTCTGTAGTCACCAATGGGCTAAATCTGACATAAGGCCAGGATGAGTGGCCTCGTGAGGGGAAGGATGGCTGAATTCTTTCAGACACAGACTGCATTAGATCACAAAACAACAGTGCACACACTTCAGTTACTGCGTAATCAAGACTAGCAAATTCTTGTCTTTAGAAGCAGGTTGTATAAGAGGATGTGGGGGGGATGAGAGGTCTTGACAATTTGGAAGACTGATGGAAGTACAAAGCAATGTAAACTTTTTTTAGATGGTCATTCAGAGTATTCTTTCCTCCACTTAACTGGCAAGTTAGCCAGATGTTTAACCATGCTCCGTATTTCTTGCATTTCTTCCATTTTCCACAAACAAGAAAATATATTTATTTCCTTCTTTTTTAAAATATTTAAATAAATAATGTAGAATAAATCAAATCAATAATAATCAGTTTGAGCATCTAAGCACTGGAAAGAACACAGATTCTGTTGCTGTCATATTTCATGGCAAGACACACTGAAGATGAGCTAGAATTTTTTTTTTTTGGTAGGGAGGGATGGGAGGATTGGGTGGAAGGAATGGCAGGATTAAAGAGATCATACTCACTGGATTAAATTCATCTAAGGAGTGTAATGGCAGAAAATTAGGCCTCAAAATTTAACTTAAGTAAGACTTTCATAGTCTGGGAAAATTATGTGGGTTGTTCATAGAGCTCTGAAATTCCCCTTCTTACTGGGGTAATGATAGTGAATTTGCCTTGTTACTCCGACACTAGATTCCTGATCTACTGAGAATTTGATCATCACGTTTCATTTGCCTGGAAAAAAAATTTGTTCCAACTACTTTGCTGATCTGGAATAAATAATTAGTAATACCAGAATTTAATGAAATTTGCTCACTTATCTTTACAGACTCGAGAGTTTCAAAATATATTTATATAAAGTTTAGGCAAGTCTCTAAACCGAACCTCTAAACCACTGGAGTTTTGTTCATTCTAAGCCTTAATGCTTGGGAAAGTGACCAATGAGGCATAAAGCAAATCTTATTGCTTCATCAGATGGTGAGTGCAATTTATGATATACTGACAAACCCAGAAGAGAATGCTGAAATATTGTGGTCACGGCTAATAAAATAGCAGGTACAGTCTGCAGATAGGGCAAAGACTAATCTCAGCTTCATGCACTAATCTTCACTGGAGCCAGTGGGAGTAACCTTGGCCTCAGTTCAGCAAAATATTTAAGCACATGCTTAAGTCCACAGCTGTGATTAGGGTGACTACAGGCTACAAGTGAAAGAAAGTAGGAGCAAACTCTCAGTATAACTGGACAACTTTCCTCATTTCACTTCTTTCACTAAGCTCCATAGTAAGTGCTCTTAAACACTGTTTAAGTCTCCTTGTATAATTTTTTTTTTCAGATTTCAAAAGTTCTTTAATATATTTTTTAAATAAAGGTTTTCCATTTTAATTAATTAATTTTTGAATAGAATATGTGTCCAACAGAACTGGGATGGTGATTATTAGCAAGTGATCAGCAGGTTCTGCTGACCAAACAAATGCACATTAGATCTGTAAAAAGTGCTTTAATTAGCCAGCAAGTTTCCAGGAGACCCAGGCAGGCATTCACAGTCCTTGCAATAACAGAGATGCAGACTCTTGCTGAGACAATGAGGAACCTGCTTGCATGATGAATCCATGATTATCTTTCTCTCCACACATTTCTGCTTGTCCTTCTCACCTAGCTTAGGAGAGCTCTTTTCAGAGAGAATTTCAAGGGCTGCTTTATTTGTTAGGAGACAAGGAGGCACTAATAAATTCCTCTGTGTGAGGTATTTAATTACATAATAATGTGTACACTAATCAAGGTAAATGTGTTTGTGAAAACACCTTGATATGGGAACAGTTAATCACCCAAGGCATTGCTTCTTAACACACCTCGGAAGTTAACTTAATTAAATTAATTAGAACAATGAAAAAATGAACTGTTTATTGGTCTACAATGGCCTGAAGCGAGCGCTTTTCCACCAATGCTAGAAAATCTCCCAGACTGCAAGTCATTTTTTTCTGAGCCTCTGGTTCTTGCATTTATGGCAACTTGTGAAGAGCCTGGAACTGGTGACATTTTCCTCTGCAGCCTTAACATCTGAACTCTTTGTCTGCAGCAACCAGGTGATTCATACCCAGAAGTACTGTACCTGCTGCCAAAACGCAGCAAATGAACTCATCTGTGAGCTGATCTGCGCAGCTATGTGCTAGTTAGAAAAGAACAGTTAATACGCAGGGGATATGCTTACTCACAATCAAAAGCCAACAGAGACATGCAGAAAGACACCTTATTATCTCTAGTAAGCTTTGCATTGGATCTCATTATCCATTATCACTTTCTACTTCCAAATACTGCGTGTAGTACAGACATTTGCTATCTTGTTTTTCTGGTGGATCTAGCTAACGAATACAATTGTTTTCCCCTGTGGCTTTAGCAAATTCTTTTTGACCACAACTTTTGACAGACATATAACTGGTCTATAGAAAAATGGTTGTGTGTTTGGTCACACATGAAGCTGCTGTTAGCTGTATGTGGACACCAGGGCTAACTTAAGCTGCAGATTCATATATAATTTAAGATGCTGTTGTTGTCCAGGGTAATGTTGATGTGGAAAAAAAACAGACACACTCTTCTAAGCCTTTCTCTACTGCTCCCTGTCTTCCTCTCCTTAGCTCTGGAGAAAACATTCCTAAAGTGCTATGGAGAGACAAATCTACTGGGTGAAATGTATGCATTTGTCTTGCATACCTAAACCAAAAAAACCCTCCTTGACTTGATTCTTAATGTGGCCACGCATGCCACATTAAGAGATGGAAGGAGAGACTGGGTGAGCATGCAATGGATCTTCTTCAGGAAAGCAGTAGCTTATGCTGACTTAAATCATATATGAAATCAATGCTGTAATGATGTAAGTGATGTAAGTTGAGTGATGTAAGCAAAAGTGTTGAAAGTACACCAGATGAATGGCTGTACAAAACTTTTGGCCATGCACTGACCAAAAGTAGAAGTGACCTAGATCACTTTCTCTAGGACACCCAGGGGAAGCTGTTCAGAGACGGAAAGGCCCATGGATATCTCAGGATTCTGATTCTTACTTGTCATTTGCTCTCAGATATTTCTCTCAGCAGTGGATAAAGACTTCATTGCTACCAGATGAAGATTAGTCTTTCAAGTAAGAGAGCAGACCTTCTGGTTTTATCATGATCTGTTTGTGCCTGTAAAAGGGAAGATATACTTTCTGAGTGGACTAGTTTTAAAGAAATGCTTGTAAGTTATCACCAGTAATAAAGGAGTAATATTCTTGTGCCTGGACTTATTTATTAATTTTGAAAACATTGAACAAGACAATGGGCTTTCCTTCAAGCTGATACTCTTGAGCCAGCTAAGATGTGTAGATGTTCTGTAAACACTGGGCTAGCTCCTGGGTTTGCCATTATGTAGAGCAAAATGTGTCTGTGTACTCAGAGGTTGAAATGGATGGTCTTTCAAATCTGATAGCTCTTCTAGATAGGACATAAATAGTGGTAGCCTCCATTCCTCTGCAAAATCTCTGTTTTGTAGTTCCCAGAAGTTTAGTAGCTAGTACAACTGTCCATTCAGGATATTCTTCCCAAACTGATTTCTTCAAGCTGAATGTCTAAGAACATGTGCAGGTGCACAATTGGACCCCCTAAACAGTCTCTCTGTGTCACTGTGGCTTTGCATCCCAATCCACATGTTCTGCTGCTCAGCTTTGCAATTTGTATAGAGGCATGTTCATATATCCAGATTAGTACCAGCTCTGGAGCTGATGTGGTCACCAGCAGCTTAAGGCTCCCTTCATCACGCACTAGGGTGAGTACTGATAGGCACAGTATCACAGAATCACAGAATCACCAGGTTGGAAGGGACCTCTAAGATCATCAAGTCCAACCCATGCCCTACACCTCCACTAAACCATGTCATCAAGTGCCATATCCAGTTTCTTTTTAAACACATCCAGGGATGGTGACTCCACCACCTCTCTGGGAGACTGTTCCAACATTTGACTATTCTTTCTGTGTAAAACTTCTTCCTAATATCCAACCTGTACCTTCCTTGGCGCAGTTTG
>NDXB01016818.1:3910-26044 GCA_002631895.1 Agapornis roseicollis
GCTGGGGAGGCATTAGGGACTGTAGTGACAGGACAAGGGGTAACAGGTTCAAACTTAAACAGGGGAGGCTTAGATTGGATATAAGGAAGAAATTCTTTCCTGTGAGTGTTGTGAGGCACTGGAATGGGTTGCCCAGGGTGGTTGTGGGTGCTCCATCCCTGGCAGTGTTCAAGGCCAGGTTGGACGAAGCCTTGTGTGACATGGTTTAGTGTGAGGTGTCCCTGCTTATGGGAGGGGGGTTGGAACTAGATGATCTTAAGGTCCTTTCCAACCCTAACTATTCTATGATTCTATGTTTTCCTGACTTGATAGCATCTCTCCCCGGGATTCATGAAAATACACCAGAAACATAAAACACAGGAGTACCATCATTAAAAATGAAGAGTGTGTTGTGTGGAGAAACACAGAAGAGGGGCAGCTGTAATGCAGCCTACAGATATCATTTGCAACTCATTTTCCAGTGTCATAATGACTTGTTTCTCCATTGAACAGAGGCCAGCTTTGGTGGAAAGACAATAAATACAATAGTAGGCAATGTGTGTGACAGAGTAAAGCACAAACCATTTGGTTCTCTATAAGAGTGAAGGGATTGTGTTTCAGTAAAAGAATTGGGAATCATAATGCAGGGCTTTAGGAGACTGTGGCAAAATTTTTGAAGGAGGAGAATTCCAGCTTTCCTATGAAGTTGCAGACACTCCATATACTTGTTATGGTACATTTTGCTGTCTGTCATTGGGTTAGGTTTTACAAATACACAAGTATTTCATTTCAGTTGACTCATACAAATGGTACCTGGAATTCAGCAACGTGGATGGATTATTTAAGGTTTATACCATTTCTCTAAGAATAACTTTTTCCAGTCACATGTAGCTAGCAATTTATATGATGATGTGTGAGCCAAGATGAAATTCAGCAGTTTCCTTTGATAGCACTGACTGGCTCTGTATTGTTAAAAGGACTTCAAATATCAGTACTCCGATTAGCAATTTGTATGATGAAATGTAATGATGACTGTGGCATGAAAATGCACATTTAACAGAGTTTTTTATTTTTCCCAGCTAAAAATATGTTTGAAAAATAAGTGTTGTAAAAGTTTCTCTATGATATACAAGTGACCAGGCAGGACTGAGTACCAAAAAAAAGTCTGTAACTTGAATTCCTCATATCTGCAATGTGCAGATGTTCTTGGAAGCACAGGTGTCCCTCTTCAGCTGAATACAACAATTATAGCATGATACTGATTCAAGATTTACTATTTTAAGATGAAGAGAGTAGGAGTATCTACACATTGGACTTGCATAGCAAGAGAAGTAAAGTAAAAGCAGTATAATTATTGTGACATTTTATGTGCAGATCAACACTTAAACTGCGTTCAGTGTCAAAATGAACCTGAATTTCAGGTGGGTTGCCCTCCTGCAGCACTTGGGTTCCTGTAATTGAGGAGCATCTCAGCCTGACAGTTTGGTCGTCTCCAAACCAGAGCCATGCAGCCATAGCTGTGAAATAATGGTTACCTTCTCAGGCCTTCCATCCTGCTCTGAACTATTTTTTCTCTTAAGCATCTGATGCTTTTGTCTTGACTGAATGGGACAAAGAAGCCAAGTTTCCTCTTTGTCTTTCCTTTTTTGGGAAACAGTCACCAGTCCTCAATTACACAGTAGTTCAACTGTTTAGAAACTTTCCTGCATTGGAGGGTTAAGGCAGAAACCTGCTAGACTGCAGTATCTAGAATTCTACCAGAAGTTTTGTTTACAACAGGTGTTTGCCATGTTTTGCCAGAGGCTTGATCAGTTTACAGCTTTTCCTAAGTGTGAGTTGTTAGTACAAAAAGCAGGTACAAAAAAAGCTGATATTTCTTCTGTCCTTTTTTAACAAATTGGGGTAAAGAACATTAGTGTGAATAAAAGAACATAGTGTGAATTTCTCATTTCCTCTTTACTGAATCTCAGAAGCAAAGTACTGTGTTGCAACTGAAGTGGTCTCCAGGTAAAGTTTCTTCTGAGAAAATAATGATGCTCTAAATACAAATCAGGAATAATAGTAGAGGGTTTTCAACTGTGTCTTGGGCAATTTCTCATCGAGCCCAGATGATAGTTTATTCCCTTGCAATATGTTAAACAGTTTATATTAAACAAAATGAAAGCAACAGTGAAAGTAGTATATATTATGCAAGATGATGCTTTCTTACTCTCTAAAATAGTTGTGGCCAGATGTAAAGATTTCTTTTCCTCTGTCCTATTTTACTTTTCTATTATTGTCAGCAAATTTGATGTCTTCTGCCAATTAAATAACTTATGTTGTTTTGATATAACTGGCCTCTGTATTGTAAGAAAGTATTCTCTGCCAAATGCTACTCATTCAGTTTTTAAGCTTGTCTGCAAGCTGTACAGAGGCAAGCATTTACCTTGCTGATATGTAGCTTTCACATGGCTTTATTTCTTTTCATCTTACCCCATGTAAGAAGATGTCTCCAACTGGGACCATCACAAATGCTAATATCTGATACTATGGAGCATACCCCCTGGAAATTCCAGGAAAATCAGCTCTCAGGCTAAAGAATCTGTATCCACATTAAGGATAAATGAAAGAAATATTTGGACATCTTCCAAGGCCCCTGTTAATAGCTTCCTGGCACTGTAAAAAGAATTACAATCACAGGAGATAAAATTCTTATGATTGACAAGAAATGCTTATGCAGAGATAATGTAGACCTTAGAAAAGTGGGAAGTCATCTTAAACACCCTCAGCCGTTGGGAACTTAGTTGTCTTTTAGCTAGCTGTGTGCCCTCTTTAAACACCTCCATCAAGTGACTCATCCCATACTGAGATAGATAGTCTAAGATTAGTCAGAACAAGCCACCCTCTAGGGCCGCCTCTGTCTATACTACAGAAAGGGCACAGGGGACTAACAGAAACAAGGTGTAAAACTCTTGCTAAGGTTAGCTGAGTAGAATCCACTCTCAGGACATACCTATGGGAGAAATACACATGGGAAGGAAATATCATTATGCTGGGGTATAGCTTTTCTATTCATTAGTACTAGTGGATTCAAGAAACTGGACTTAGAATTATTATTTGGACTACTTCACATACCACTTTAGTGGCCTCTGTTACTGTAATGTTGTACATTCAAACTATACAGGTGACTGTGCTCTGTGTCTCAAAAGATAGTAATTCATGGGGAACAGTGGATTAGAATGCTACATTAAAAATTAAATCTCTTCTTAAATACATAAAACCCTCAAAGTCTTCCTGATGGGACAGTGACAGCAAAAATAAGTTGTAAGTGACTTACTGCTGTAGTGAAAAAGGAAATAATATACAAAAATTACTGCATCTGTTCCTAAAGTAATCATAAAGAATCTTCGTGTCTGCAAGAAAAAGTAGTAAAAATCAGCAGTGCTGGAGCCACTGAAATACTTTCCAAACAAGTTTTGCATTGTGTCATTTGAAAAAGCACCTTGTTCTAATGCATCTCTTTTCATGTTTATGTGATGACTTATTTCAGTTGTTTGTCTATAGGAATGTGGTGTTACTGAGTCTAAAAACAAGAGCTACTGCTTGAGCTAAATAATGAGGTCAATTAATTTGCAGGGGTTAAGCCAGGCTAGACTAGGGAAGGACAAAATGACCTGTGTCATAACTGACAATGCAGTTCTGACATGGTGCGTGTTATTACTAAACAAATGTGCAACAAACAGATTGTTATAGAAGCCCTCAAGCTGCCACAGGTACTCCTGATTTTTAACTGTATCTTTGGATCTCCCATCCATGGTCAAAATCAGTCTCTCTTTAGTAGGAGACAGGGAAGGCAATTTCATATGTGAGTTTCCAGAAGTCAGCAAAGGCACTGGGGTGCAGCTTTCTTGCTGTGGAAAAGGACAATTCACCATGTGCTTTTCAAGAAAGCACCCCAGCCCGACATTTGAAATTTGAATTTACCTGAGGGTCTGACTTTCATTAATGGTGACACTGTCTTGTCGTACAAGGGGACAAACCAGGCTTGAATAAGAATGGATCCTTGTATTCTGTCCATACCACAGAACTCCTTTGCTTGGCCAAGGAGGAATACAATGAGACTGTGAGAAAATGAGCAATTATATTTCAAGTGGCATTTTCTTTGTGGTTTCCAGGAGAGTGATAGAAAGAAATCAGATGTTTTGACTATTCCTTTTGGTTTGTAGTAAGTTGGCAGCTACAAATCCTAAAGCTTAAGGCATGCATTTTTCTGTACTTACTTACCTGGGGGCAAATAGATATGTTCAAAATTAATATTGTTTATGTATTCATATTAATATTATTTAATAGCAAATGTATTTACCTCAAAATCAAAGGCTTGTTCTCATAGGTCTGGAGATGGGGTTCAAAAGACTTTGCACTGATAATTCCTGACTTCCTGTTTTAGGATAGGTAAAGGAAAGCAAGAAAGAAGGAAAAAATATTCCTAATGGAAAATGCTTGTAGTATTTCAAGATGCTGTTGGAGTCTTGAGGTCCAAAATGTCTTGGGCAAGTGACAATTGTATTTCTAGCCATACACCTAGAAATATATTGCTTTGCAACCATATAGCTCTGACAGTACATGCTGAGTAGCTTATATACTTAGAGAGACAAAGTAGTTTTAGATTATCATCTTTCATAGGTTATGCCTTATATGGGAACGGGGTGCCTAAATGTCCTCCTGTGTATTCTGAAATCTCTCATAAGGTCCGGGAGCTGGGGTTCCAACAAGAGGAAAACGTTAATGTTAACAGAAATCAGATAATAACCACTCTCCCCTTCTGTTATATAATGTATTATCATTAGGTGATGAGTGAAAAGAAAAGGTATTAGTGCCAAGAAAAGAATGTATTAGCATTGTATGAGGTGGGAGATTGACACTGTACAAATTCAGGATGCAACTTTACACTGACTGATTTATTTACAAGAAGACAGATACTATTCAACTGGTTTAAATTAATTACATTCTTCTTCTTCCACAGTCATTACCAAGAAAACCTTTTTAACAACCTGTCCTCACCTGAGGAACTTTGTGCTCCACTTCATACAGAGTACTTGGCTTTCAGTCTCCTTGAAGAAAAATAATGGCTATTAGGTAACAAGGTCTAACAGAAAAACACCACTCAGACATGGGAAACTAGGTACATTTAAAACTTCTGTACTATAACTCTTCTTTTACAACCACCTGCAATATCTTTTATATTAAACTCCCAAGCTTTGATTTACATAGGCATATGATGTTTGTATTGCTCTGTCCCACAGCTGATGGAGGTGGCACTTTCTCATTTTTGAGAATTAATTTTGGTGACTAAATCTTACCGACATTCAATAACCTGGCATTGAGTAAGATTTCCCCCAAACACCACAATACAGTACTTAAAAAAATCTGTCCTTGAAATAACTCAGCATCACGCAGCCACTTGCTCACGCCATCCCCCCCTGCTCTCCGGGCAGGATGGGGAGGAGAATCAAAAGAATGTAAACCCTATGGGTTGAGATAAGAAGAGTCCAGTAACTAAGGTATAATAGAAAACTAGTACTACTACTACTAATGATAATGATAAGGGAAATAACAAGGGGAGAGAATATAAAACTAAAAGGGGAAAGGGAAAAAAAAAAAAAAACAAAACAAGAAAAACAGTAAACACAAGTGATGCCCCATACAATTGCTCACCACTTGCTGATCGATGCCCAGCCTGACCCGAGCAATGATCAGGTTCTGGGTGACTCTTCCCAGTTTATATACTGGACATGACATGCTGTGGTATGGAATACTCCTTTGGCCAGTTTGGGTCAGGTGTTTGGTCTCTGCTCCATCCTGGCTTCTTGTGCCCCTCCTCACTGGCAAAGCATGAGAGACTGGAAAGTCCTTGATCTGGGTAAGCACTACTGAGCAACAGCTAAAAACATCTGTGTGTTATCAGTGTTGTTCTCAGACTAAAGCCAAAACACAGCACTGCACCAGCTCCTAGGAAGAAAATTAGCTCTATCCCAGACAAAACCAAGACATATCCGGGCAACAAAAATATTAAGGGACTTAAAAATGCAGGTGTTAAATACTACATTAATGAGTGAAATGTCTGTGGTCTACCAAAGACCTATTGGACACAGGTAGAATAGCATGCAGAAAATAACCAAGGATATATAATCTGTACTGAGCAGAGGTGCTGATGACTGAAGTGTATGTATTCAATGTATAAAGTAATCCAAAAGTCAAAAGTGCAGAATAGGAAGTGATAGCTAGGGGAATATGTACAATGTATAAGTTACTAGTTAAAAAGATGAGGGTTACTAGAATTTGTACCTTTTGAATACAAGAGACTGAAGAGGTGAATCTGGTTGTATGGGGCTTAGTCACAAACCCTGAGTGCACCATACTGCTCTGAATGAAATGTGAGAAATACAGAACTGAATAAACCCATACACCTGGACACTGCAGAGAATCTGGAACCTGGAAGTGGTGGGATGAGCAGCTGTCAAAGTGACTGAAGAGCCTCCTCATTGCCAACAGCAGACTAGTCTCTGGAGAGCAGTAGCATCCAGGTACAGAGCACCTTGTGGCCAGTGGCAGAGTCAGGCTCTGAACGGAGCAATGAATGTGAAACACCACCCTGTTAACTTTGAAAAAACACTGCTGCACATGGATGAGTTCTCCATTTTTTCCACTGCTTTATACTTTGCAAGTATAGTGCAAATTCATCTTGCATAGAAGGTAGATGGAAAGCACCTAACATTTAAGTATTAGAAAAACATAGTAAAAGGGAGAACAGTTACAGACAAGCAGAGGAATGAAAGGAGACATAGCAAGGTACTGAATAAAGAGAACAGAGGCATTCATCTAACAACAGTAACAAGAGGTGACAGTCCTTTACTGTCTAGGAGCAGAAATAAATCTACTTGCAACATTAATCAGTAATGCTTGAAATCAATAATACATAACAGACTAATGGATCTGAAAAGTCATTAGTGGTGTGGGACGCTTACTTCCTAAAAGTAATCTGCATAAACATTAACAGAGTTAGTCAGAGAATGGACAATGTTGACTGTGGAAAAACTGACATTGTATCTTCAAGTGGTATGAAAAGCGTAAATTCTGGGTTTCTTCATGAAAAAAAAAAATGTCAAAGTAAGTCTTTTGTAAGTTCCCACTCAATATTTTTGCATGAAGCTTCTAAACTAAGGATACATTTATTTCAAAATATTGTGAAATAATACAGATATTCAGAGGTTTTTTAAGGATTGCATTATTAAAATTATTGGGAAAATATCTAGTTGAACTGCCTTTTGGTAATGGACAACTATTTAGAATTTTTGTAGTAAAGCTAACTAGCACAAGAAGTTAATGTGGGAAATAATGAAATATGGTGGCTATGCCAAGTTGCTACCTTTCTGTTTAGCTTGATAAAAAGCCATAAAACTTCATATATTGCATCTAGACTATTAAAAGTCTGTTCCATTACAGGAATGCATTGTTGCATGTTTTTTCTTACTCTTCAGACAGAAAGAAAAAAGCTGTAAGGGCTGTGGTAAGACTAGTTAGTCAAATCAAATCTGTTTTTTTAAGGAATATCTACTGAAACCAAACATGTTGATCTTGCTAATGGTTTTGGCATAACAGTTATGTGAGAGGATTACATATTTGTCTGTCATAGAAATCATCTCTTCAAAGGAGTGACTCCTCTGGAAGAACATCAATACTTACACAAGAATGGCCTTTGAATGTCCAAGGCAGATGAAAAAGGTCTCTTCTGAGCTTTACTTATCGAAAGACAGATATTGCTATTAACAAGTGACATAGAAACAGAATGGGAGGAGGTATGTTTCTCATTCCCTCTATCCAGGAATGGGAAAAAACTTCTAAGATAGTTTTCTATGAGAAAAAAAAAAAAAAAAATTTCTAAAATTCCATGTGAAATATTTTTACATGGAACCAGCAGACATTTGAGACCTCCAAAAGTTAACATAAATGCTGATCATACTACTTTTCTCTTTACTCTAAAGGAGTTTTAGTAACTTAAGGCCCCACTTCTAGTTTGCTTTCTTTTGTTTTATCTCTTTGGTCCCTTTCTTTTCTTTCCATTTATGCCTATCAGTTGCTGTTTCATTGAAAGGCAGGTTAAAAACTGAGTGTGAGCTCTAACTGGAAATAACAAATGAGGTTAATTTCACTTTTAAAGCAAATTATATTAAAACTGGTTTCAAAAACTGGGCAAGTTTCCAGAAGTGTTTATAGACCATAAGGTATAAAATAAGACTGAAGAAGGTCTGTAAGAATCAGTGTGATAACTTAGTATTAACTGGTATCATTTAACGTCTATCAAATCTGAAAAGGACATGACACCTATGGTAACTAAAACTAAAACATATGCTAAGTCATATTGATTTTAATGATGTTTATGTGTGTGGTAGATTAAGGCACTGTTAGCTTTAACAGTCCCTTTGTTGGTTATGAAAGTAAATATTGATATCCCCACTTCATTGATTTGCATAGAACCTTCCTAAATAAGTGAATTATTTACAGCACTCAAACCCTAGAGGTGTGGCTGTAGTCCACTGCCCAAAGCATATTCTAGTCAAAACAAAACCTCTCAGGTGAATTCTCAATTGTAAGAGCTCCAGCCACCCCTGCACACGCATGCATTAAATCCCATAACAGTAGGCGCTGGAGTGGGGTTGTGTTCTTTCAGAAGTTAGCATGTGAAAAGAAGAATCACTTTATACTGTATTGTATTACCAATCTACCAGTTTACAAGATGTTATCCTAAGGGTTGGAGGCCTGTTGAAAAGAAATTGTGATTATAACTGGAAGAAATTAACAGTAGCATGACCTCAAAAAAATACACACAGAATTATTCAAGTAGTGTCCTGTGAAAGCTTGAGAGTTCAAGCAACAGTTCATTTACCCAAGATACACCCTTCTTGTTGCACTATAAACATTTCCTTAGTGATGAAGTAATTCCTTTTCTCACCTTTTTCACCTTACTCAGGTTTTTTTCACCCCAACCCAACTTATCTTCTATTTTCATCCCATCCTTCATTTCTTCCTTCCTTCCGTTTTCCCAAGTGGTATTTCTCATTCATTCTTTTTCTTACTTCTCCTTTCTTCATTTCAAGCTTTCAGTCCATGTGGAAGTATAAATACTTAGTTTTGTGAGAAACTGGAAAAGCAAAAAGCAAGCTATTTTTCTTAACAGGGAAGTGATGGACTATACCTGCAGCAAACTAATCTCTAGGAGCCTAACAGTCATTGCTTGGAATAATTCATATCTGCCAGTCCCACTCTAATTTTGTGTTTAGGAGTCCTTTGCACACCCAGCAAGCTCTCAAGTGCACAAACTTTGTAACAAGATCCTTAAAAAGCTTTCACTGCTATGTTTGGTGCAGACTTAGGGACTTTTTGGTAGGTAATGAAGGAAACCTCCATTGCAGAGAATGGGTTTGTGCATGTTGTTCTTTCATTTGATAACATTGTTCAAATAAATGCAATCACAGCAAGATAAGCTATCTTTTGAGACAGGACTCAGGGTCTTATCTGTTTCACAAGAAACTGCTTTCAAGTAATCAATAAGGAAGGTGTGGGGGATAGTTTGTTCTGCATGAAATTAAAGGGCAAATTTTATTCCTTTGAATACAATTTCATTTGAATAGCTATTAATTTTTAATTTGAAAGCATTGATAAGGCACAATAACTTCAATGACAACCTATTTTATCACATGGCAAAACCACAATGCCTTGTCTCGTTCTGTTCTACATCAGAACACCCAGTGTACATTTGTTACATTATAGGAAATACCTTTTTTTTTAAGTGAAATGATAACTCCAAGTAAGAAAGACTTTCTGATATAGTACAGTAAAAACTGGTTTAGCAGAGCCCAAGTCTTTAGGAAGACTTGTTCTTTTGTTCTGCATCTCATCCTCTGTAGTCACTGCTCTCCTTTTATTTGTTATAAGCTGTGATGAAAGGTATACAAGAACCTTCTGAATTTATAGAAAAATAATGTTGGACCTGTTCTTTCCCTTAATGGAACATGTGGAAGTCCATGTTCCTTCAAACTTCTCTCCTTTGGTTCTACTTCTGAAGTAATGTTTGATATAATCTCAGTTTTATACTTCTTCTTACTATCTGTTCTTACTATATTCTCCTACTATCACTTGGTCTGAGCAATACTCAGTGCTTGAAAAGCAAGTTACACCATGACTTACCTACCATTCATTAACATTATTACATTATCTATTAGATTCTGATTAATTACTAAACAGATCTCTTAAGAAATATAATTTCAAGAGAAGCACATGCTGTTTCTGTTACTTCTTCAAGCCACCTGTTCTACTGTGGCTGGAAATGGTTCAGCTTTTATGAAACAATAGCATATGCTTTTTCTAGCCAGCTTATCAGTTTGATTATAGCAAGAGTTACAAATAGCAGCAAAATAATTTATTAATTGTTGGAGAAAATATTGAATATTCTGAAACTACTGATCAGGAGAGCTGGGACGTAAAAATATCTGAAACATGAACCCCATGAACAGCATCTCAAAATCACTCATCCTTTAGAGAAGTTCCTCAGGTGGGAGTTGCAGTGAGATTCGTGACATCTTTATGGACAGTCTGGTTCAGCAGAGAAGGGCTGAGAACCATTGTTGTAATCCAAAGTAAGCATCAACAACAGTTTCTATTCCTTCTCATAATATATTATTTTCTTATTTAAACTGTAAATTTTAATTAGCAAAGACAGTGCCAGTTAGTCTGTTTGTAAAGGAATTTTGGGCGCTGTCACAACACTAGAGCTGTAAAAAGCTTCTGCTGTAGGAGTGCTGGTCTCTAGCTTAGTGATTGTCTTATCTGGATATTGATTCCAGTCATGACTTACAGGCTGCCTTTCTGGCTTCATAGGTTTGTCTTGTCTCTGTGGGGTCTGATGAGTGCTTAATAGGCTGTGTCTTACTCTGGCTGTTCTTACTGGACCAGACCTCATCTGTAGATCATTTTTCTCTTTTGACCTTGGACCTGCACCATTGCCACAACTTGCTGGATAACCTGGATACTTGATCAAATGTGCTGCTCTCTCTGTGTCTGCCTTATTCAGGTATTGAGGGCACTACCAGCCTTGTTACTGTGCCTAGCTCCTTGTCCATTAGGGAAGAGCTTGTCCTTGCTGCATCCTGACAAAATGAAGCTTAGCAGCTGTAGAACTGATCTGTATGGCTTTTAGGCATCTTCAGAGACTATATTTCTATTCCATATAAGCTTTCTCCTTAATGCTACTGTTAGCAATGCTTTACAGCTCACAGAAATGCCTCTGCTTGTTCTCAGCTGCCCTTCAGGCTCTTCTTACAGTTTGTCATTTATGTAATGCATTTTTATACTGCTTCCTAGAGGCATGGTTCTCCCTTCCTGTGAAATGAGCTGGTTCAGAGAACTGAAACAAAGTGCAGCAAAAGTGAGTACTTTACATCAGAAAGCTGATGGAGGCTGAGCATGAGGAATAATGATACAGCTCTATTCTGGAGTCCTTAGATATGCCTATTAAATTACTTGCAGTGTTTTTCCTAGCTATGCAGGAGTCAGAGGGTTGCTTTTACTGCTTCTGAAAGCAATTATGGGGCAATTATTTTAGTGAAGATTACTTATTTGGTGCTTGAGGTAGTTCCTGTTATCAAATCCCAGGAGTAAAATAATGACACGACAGCCCATACGGCATTGGATTACTGTGAGCATTTTGACTTTGTTTGTCTTACCTTAAAAATGTGAGAGGGCAAAGGTTTGATACAGAGCACCACAGGCCAAACTGCAACTCAAATGTAACCACTCCTGTTACATCAGTCTGGTCCTGCTACCCTTTATGAGGGAGGCCTGCCAGGCCAGATGCCCTTCTCATAAAGCAGGCTACTGAGGAAAGTGAAGTAATAGCATTCCTTTCTCCCCAGTGCAGCATTTCTCACCACAGAATGAACTGTTTTTAGTGAGAAGCTGTAACAGACTGCAAGGGTCAGCATGTTTGCATTCTAAGAGTGTCAAAAAAGATTGTTTCATCCCACACAAAACCATTCTGAAGAAAGACAAGAAAGGCATAAATGCAAAAGTAGTATCTTCATCTTGTAGTTCAGAAATGGGACATAACATAGACAATTGTGTAAAGGCATTCGGGAAGTCCATAGAAGAAATAGAGGTTGTCTGAGTCCCAGAGTTGTCTAGACAACCTCTCTGTCCTTGCTTGCACAGAAAGCTATGTTCTTCTAGAGAGCAAAAAATAAATAATTTCTGCCTTCCTTATGGCTACTACCAGAGAGGATGTTGGCTGTTCAGTAGCAGAGTCTGTGTTTGGGGGTGTGAATTTATAGAGGAATGAAAAAGCTGCAAGCAGAACTGTAACTGCTGGTTATAACTGCCTGGCGGCTGGGGAGAAGACTGATGTGGCAGCAGGGACAGCCTAGTCAGATGGGGATTATGGCAGCAGAACCTACTTCAGCAGCATAAGTATGCAAAACAGACCAGATGCTGTTTACAGCATGTGGAAATTATTTATTAACATTCTTAGATACTAATGATAATAACCTTAGGTGTTGTTACAGGAAATACTTGAAGTATAAGAAGTATTTATTATTTAGTCAACCCTGTCTGAGTCTACCAGATATGCTAGAAAGGGCAAGAAAGGAAAATTATATCCTGTTCTTGCCTTCTGGAGATACAGGAATCTGTTTTCAGCATAGGACTTGCATATCAAGTAAGTTTCTTTTGCATGAGTGTGGACAAAGATCCTGCATTAGGCAGGAAAATTTCTTATTTTCCCCTCACATCTACATTTCTCACAGCCTTAAAGTTCTTCCAGATTCCTCTTCTTAGAAGCTGTCTGCATCTGGTTGTTAAATCACTTTTGCCCCACAGGGAACTGTTTTTTTCACAATGTTCTGTATACTATTTACATGAGAAGTAATTTGTCATAGAACTATGATCACAGGAATTAGTGTTCACCTAAATCACCTGTCTTTCTGGTATACCACACTAGTGTATCTCAAAGGATACTGCTGTGTGCTTAGCCTTCATGCTGTCCTGTAGCTTCCTTAGAGACTTTCTTTAACCCTTGCAACCTTTTAAATGTCAGAGCCTCCTGGGTATCAGTGGCCTTTGGTGCTTCCCTTAGGAAGGCAGTGCCACAGCCTGTAAATGTTCTGCTCACTTGTTCTCAGAAAGCTTTTAAATCTTCTGCTTTGTGTGAAACACTTCTCTGATCCCCTTTCCTACCGTAATGCAGAACAGGGCCCTGGCTTCTCATGTTTTCAGGCTCCAATGCCCTGTGTAAGGGATCCAGAAGTAAAGCAAACCCTAAATGGTGCATGGACACTATGCAGCTTTGTGAAGCTTTATATGGAAATACTATTTGAGGCAGGAGGCACTTAGGGAGGCAATTTTGAGGCCTTTCACTAGCATGCTCCATTGCACCAAATTAATGTATGTAGCTCTGTCATAACAGCACTGTAAAGAACAGTCCTGCATCTGACAGAGGAAAATAGTTATACAAAAGAGAAGTGCAGCTTTTTTATCTTGTAGTGTTTTAGGTTACAGATTGCCATGTTGAGTTTTTTTCCAAGGAAGAGTGACAAGAGTATAAAAGAAATACAAAAAAACTACCTGTTAAGGAATGACAAGTTGGGTGTTAATTTTGGCTAACAGCTTTTCTTTAAAGTATGTAGGAAACCCTAAGCTAAGAGCATGGGGTTTTGTCTTCATAGCTATTTTAATCTGAATTAAGAACATATCTTTTTTTGAGTGTCTAGATTCATGTGTATCTTATCTGCTCCTTCATTAGTGATGTATTGTGAGCTATCAAGTAAATACTAAATATGCATAGGCTTTTATATAAGGACAGACAATGGAAGTGGTAATATTCTGGCATGCCAGAGCCTATTTACAGAGTAACTCGTGGGGGCACTTGTCTAACAGAGCCATTCAAACCTACTGAATAGAAGTAATTCCCACTGATACTGAGAGCTGGTTTAGGGTCACTATCTACATGGACATTTTCCAAGCCACAAATTATATAACTGAAGAGGTTGGGAGCAAGCAGTGAATTTAGATACTCAGAGTTATCACGGTACAATACACTGTTTTTATAAGGAGATGACTGTAAATGCTATTCAGTAAAAGAGGATTGACTGTGCTCCCTTTTGAAACATAATTACTTTAGGTAGCTCCTTTCCTGAAAGAAAAATCAAATGTTTATGGGAGTCTTTCTGAGGTGAAAAAGTTTTTATTAACATAGAAACACATTGTTATTAAATGTATATGTTTTAAAATTATAAAGTAGTTTTACTAACTTGCAGTCAGCTAATGATGAATGCCTTCCCTGAGGGCTGTTAGTGGGAAGGTGTAAGTTTGATTTGAATTATTGGCTTGTATGAAACCAAGCAATGTGGTTGTCGTGTGTTGCAGTGTGCACTAGGACAGTTTTTTGCTGCTGGTCATGTGCCCCTAAGGAAAGAGCAAAACTCTTAATCTAGTTTAGTTATTTACTTGGTTGTGCATGCTTCCCTTTTAAAAAAAACTCCAGCATCTTAGAAAAAACTAATGTGTTTCTGCAGAAATAGCCAAAGAGCAAAGTTGTATCCAGCTGGGTGATGGAGAAATAGGAGACTTGCCATCCTCTAGGTCCATCCTTTCTCCTTCTAAGCATGTCAGAGAAGCCAAGGTAGAAAATACTGGAGAAGTAGGAAAAGAGAAGGAAAATGATAAGGAGATGCATGTGAATGTGAAATGACAGGAATGGTGAAGAGACGAAACAGACTGAATAGGAATGATGATGGGAAAGACTGCACACTGTTTGCCTAAAAGTAATGGAGAAGTGTCTGGTTGGATAGTTTTTACTAGCCAACTTTTTACTGTCTTTATGATGATTACAGCTATGATTGTGCAGAAGGACTGACATTTTGCAAGACGCTGTATGACCAGTCTTCTATAGCTGCTACTTGGCAAAGATACATATGTGTGGCTGATCTGGGAGCCTCTACACTATGTCTGTAGTTGCTGTATTTGGTAACTGTGCTCTTGAACCTGTGCAATTTTAGATGCACGTTGTCATGCAGTCTGAGGAATGTCTCTGCTAGCTGTACTCTGAAGCCTCAAGTGATACCTAATGTCTCTGGGTGGCTGTCCTAGTCCAGCATAAATCCTCGGAGTCACTACCTGTTAAGTTCAAATAACATCTTTTGTAGCAAATGCCTGGCTATTAGATAGCTGGGTCTGACGTACGGAAAAGTAGATCCTTTTCTTTTAAAGCATCTGCAGAATTTCCTCAATTTGGCAAAATCAGGAGTCTGTCTTACACAGTTCTTTGCAGGACTACATCACTATATTGATCAAATCTTCAGAGTTTTGGAAAGACAAACTGTTGCATTTTAAAAGGTGAGCACAGCTGGCCAGTCACCATGTTTTGCTCTGGACTTGCTGCTTTTACTGATTTCTCTCTCTCCATTTGCTCTGTATGAGAGTTGCAAATTAACCAAATGGCATATTGTATTGAATTGAATTGTATTGTTTTGTGTTGTGTGGTGTGTTGGCAAACTGAATGGTGGAATGGGACCAATGGTGCCAATACAGAAGTTTCCAGTGAAGTTCTATTTGCATTCCTTGTGAATTGCTACTGCTGCCTCTGCAGGATTTAACTTCCTTTCTATTTTTATATCATTTTCCAAGTCTGTGGTTAATATTCTCTGACAGGGCCAGCTGAGAATCTTGGTATTTCCTATTACAGATAATTAAGGAAAATACTAATTCATGTATGACAGATGCCTTGTGGCAAATTGCACTGCATGAATATCATTGCCTTCACTGCTAATTCTGTTTCCTACTGATTACTGAATCTGTCTTTGCATAGAAGGTGCTAGAGGCATGCAGCAGGTTTTTGAGCAAGTAAGTGTGTAAAGAAAGCTACAGAGAAGCTCTTATTTTTTTCCTGAAGTGTTGCTTTATGGGCCAGTTGTCCTAAATTTTTCTGTACCTAGAATATGTGACAGCTTGCATTTTATGCTTTCTGAGTGGAGCTTGGAGACAAACCTGGAAGGGGAACTTGAATTCATTGGGGACTTATCATGTTCACCATAGTTATTACCAAATTGATATATGGTTCCCTATTAGATTATAATCAAGCTGCTTGTTTTGTTCAAAAGAGAAATTGCTATCAGGGAGCATCAAGAGTGAGCTGCCTTGCAAGGTAGGCAAGCCAGGAGCTGAAGGTGACAGCAAGGCAGGCAGATGAAGTGACCTCACCAATCCAACAAGTCTTGTGTAATAAGAGCAGTGAAGGGCCAGTGGCAGTAACCAAGCATGGCCACAGTCATCACTAGACAAGTCTATAGCAATTAGGCACATCCAAGGTCCAATGAGAAAGCTGATTCAGGGTATCAGCAAGGCACATCACACATAGCGAAGCTCACCGAAAACATAGTTTAGGATTAGAGGCTACACTTCAGACCTTCTCAGCCAGACCAGTGTGAAGTCTGAACCTAAATGCAGCTTAAAGTGAAGTGGAGGAAGCCCTAATGAGGTTTCTCACAGCTCTTGCACATAAGCTTGACCCAATGTTGCAGCTGCACATCGCTGAGCTGGCCTTGAGCACTGGGCACTTAGAGGCAGGGGTGGGAAACTGCAGAGCCTGTTGCTGCACTCATGCAGCAGTTGTAAACTACTACATGCCTAGTTCCTGGGCTGTTTCTTAGGCAGGAGGCAGGATATTGGGTTAGGTGGGTCTACAGTCTGATCTGGTGCATCAGTTGTTATGGCAACATGTTAAACCTTTCTGGCCTCAGAATTTTAATTTGGGCATAGAAGAACGGGACTTCAATATCAACTGAATGAATTGCCTCAGGCTGAGAAGGTTTGAAGTTTAATACTTTTGTAAGGTAGTATTTCCTTATTAGTTGTCAGCATAAACATATAAACAAGTATTCAAACAAGCAGGGAGCTGTGATCAGTACAAAGCTGGCCTCCCAACATCTTGTGGAATAGATCTTTTTCCTGGAGACTGGTTGTTCATCCTGTCAGTGAAGATCTGATAGTTTAATCCCTGTTCTCTAGGAAGGAATGTGCTGGAGTCTCCTGACTCATACTTTACCAATAAGCAGAAAGGTAAATGTTGATTGCAACCTGTCTAAGTACAATGAAACATGAGCAGAGAGAAAGGAGATCTGTGCTTGCCTTTCACCTTCTTAAGTGTCTCCTGCAGAGGAATATGAGAGCAGCTTCACTAGAGACACACCAGTTTGCTCTCATCCACCCACAATGGGTACCAGCAGCAGGGACGCTATGGCAGGCCTGGCTTTTACAGTTCTCTACCTAATGAAGAGCTAGTTTGAGTATGCAGAGTCACGACCTATACATCCTGCCTGCTGTACAGCTGTGGCCCCCAACTAAGTCAGTAAAGTTGCTACTTGGGGGGAAAAAAAGACTTTTCCATTGTAAACAGATCAAACTTCATCTAGAATAAAGGAAACTCTTAAGTGTGGCCTGAAGTTGGTCAGAGGTTACATTTAAAACCTGCTTAACCAGAGGCAGTTCATTCAGCTGAATTTTGAAGTCCTGTTTTTTCATGTCCAAGTTACCAGTTTGAGGGCACTACTAGCAGGCATGCTTAACACTAACTTCCTTGTGCTTTAGAGAGGAATACAGACTAGATTCCTGGAGCTCAGCATGATAGATGGGAAATCAGTACAAATTAACAGGACATAAGTTGAATATAGCATGAATGTGCTTGGCTGAGGTTGCTGGTTGCTTTAAGACAGGGGTATGGCAAAGCTCAGTAACTGGATTTGACAGACTCCATTGCAACAGCTTGCTCTCCTAGCCCTGTTGTGCCTCTGCTTTTAGCTAATTTTATAAGTTTATATCTCAGTGTGGTTAAACCTGGCTATGGTCATTCTGGTATCTATTAAAGTAACTGGTTTTTACCAAGCTTTTTTTCCAAGACCCTTAGAAACCCCTTAACACTAGTAGCAGAACAAAGGCAAACCATGCACCTCAAAATTCCTTGTAATTCTTTATCTCCTCTCCCTTGGAATACTGCAAACCCAGTGTCTAATCATGCACACTTTTTCTATTGATCTGAATAACCCAGTGAGTGCAGAAACTTGTATTTTCTGTTCATGCACTGCAGCCATCCTAACCTCCAGTGTTGTGCTACAGAGAATGAGGTATCCTGTGGGCCCTAATTTAAGCAGCTAATGTTATAGAGAGATGAAGTGGACATATTTTAATATCTAGGTATTAGTGTGTATAGATATGATGCCATTTTCAAAAAGTATATAGATCACTTAGCACTTACTTGGATATGTAATTTATAATAGAATCATAAAGTAGTCCTGGTGGGAAGGGTCCTCAGGACGTCTCTGATTCAACCTTCTGCTCAAAGCATGGTTAACTCTAGGGTCAAACCAGATGGCTTAGGGCTTTATCCAGCTAGGTCTCAAAAGCCTTCAAGAATGGGAACTGCACAGCCTCTCTGGGCAACTTGTTCCCCTGCCTGCCTAAAAACACTTTTCTAAACCAGCAGTTGGAGTTCCTCTTGTTATCACAACTAAACCCATATTGTAAAACAAGTGCATTGGATTGTAGTTCAGCTGTTTAACAGGGGTTAATGTCAGAGGCAGAACAGAATGCTGAGAACCTATGTGGACCATAGTTGAAGTGCTGCTGACAGGGACAGAGGCTGATGTGTGTAAAATCAATGCTCCAGCAGGGATATAGGGGCCCTAATCATGTGGTACTTAATTGCAAATGGAGCTCAGTGTCTGTAACTCAGCCAGAGTAGAGGCTGCTACAAGAAGCAGTGCCATGACACCAAAAGTACCCCAAAGTAAAAGTTATGTTTGTGAAAGTTGTACTGACTGGGTATTCCATACCTTGTTTTTCTAACAAGTTTTACGCCTTTTCCTCCCCTGCAATCTGGGCATGATTCGTGTCTGCGTCTGGTGCTGCTCCTATCTTTGTAGAGCGGCAAAACCAGCATGAAATGGATGTGATCTTCTTTAACTGCTGCCCAAAAGGTTCTGAATAGCAACCCTGGAACAGACAGGGTTTGTTGGATTCAGTCTGCAGCTGCATGACAAATCTGCCTCTAAGCCTGCAGCTTCAAGAAGACAGCACAGCATCTGTTCCCATAAAAGATAGCTTTTGGCTTGTCTTTTTTGAAATAATGAGAAATTTAAACTACTGGATTTACATGAAAACTTAGAAACAGGTGACATGAGCTTCCTTCATTTGCCAAGAAAAGCCTCCCACTTATCTTTGACAAAGGACTGGATGGAATATCCTCAATTGCAATTAAATATTTGAACTCCACATGTGGAGAAATTAACATCTAATTTACAAAAAGCTTTAATCCTGGTATAATAATTATAATCTATCATGTGAATCTCTGTTTAGCCAAGGTATGAATACAAAGTCTGTGTGATTTTTATGGGCTGGGTCTTTCTATATGCATTTGCTTGTCACCATGACAACTTCCTATCAGTTTGTCTGACACTGTGCACTTCAGAGAAGTTACAGTTAACCCAGAGCCTGAACGCAGAGTACCAAGGAGTAGCATCTGATTTCCATGGGCTCATGCATAGTTCTGCTCTGCTCAAGTCTGATGCATCCATTCACTCAAGTTTAAGAACAAAGAATTACATTTTTTCAGCAAATCTTCAAGCTGCAGCATACTGAAATTTCTGCAATATCTTTTCATTCTAATTATGCACAAAGGTTTGCATAGCCAATATTATCGCCATGTTTGTGAAATCAATGTGTAACTGTCACTTAAGAGATTTATAGCCTTACAGAAATGTCTCTACATTTCCCTTAGAAGTTATTCTGTTTACAGTCTAGCTTAGAACTTTTTATTATTGCACACCGAGATCAGCACTTAACTGGCAAGTATTCTACCAGAGAACCTAGAAAAATATTCCCGCCTGTGCAAATCTGTCTGATCTGCTCTGTCAGGAGCAAGTTTTCAATTTAAACTTTAGTACTCAAAAGATCTGTGCATTCTTTGATCCGAGATATCTGGGCTGATACTTTGTGAGTGTGCTAATCTGTGTTGCTGGGTGGTGGTGGGTGCTCATTGCCATGCTTCCTCAACACCCCATACAGCATTTCTGTTGTCTTGGGAGAGTTTGCACTGGAAACTAGCAGACTATACCAAAGTAAAGTTACTTTGTAACAAAGTAAAGTAACTTTTCAGTTACTTGAAGGATGGATTTGCAAGATGAATAGTTGAAAAATTCATCTGGGCTTTGTTCAGCCATATCTGAAAGTGCCCCAGTGTTAGAGGTGAAATAGTGTTACAGGAGGCAACTTTAATCCTGCCAGAGATTAAGGGCAAAATTTCCTAATTAAATGTGAATGGCTAGACCTCTATCAGTGATGTTTATTGCCAATTGTTTGGCAAGACTGTGATTATTTCCCTATCAACCCCAGAAGAAAACCCTTGACCACAAATTGTCTTAAATAGAAATATTCATGCTTCACTTATGTAGTGAGCCTAATGGTAGATGGAGATATTAGTCTACTGCACAGAGCAGTAGTACTGCTTTCACTTCTTGCATTGATTCTGCGTGTTCAGCAGCAGCTGCAGTGTCTCTGAACATACATTATGCATATTACATCCAGTTTCTGTGTGTAAAGTCTTGCATCATGTTTGGTTACTTGAAGAGTTGCAGAGGGTAACCTGAAAGATGCACAGGAATATTCTCTTTTCCTAAACAAAATACCTCAACTGTCTTAAAAAGAAATTGGTTACCCTTGGTTGCATTATCTAATCTGAAAGGCATGTAGAAAAGTGACAACTTGACGTATTTGCATCACAGAAAGAGATGTTTGTTCCAGCTTTTGCTAAAAGGCCACTGAAAATACCTTATTTGAATCACAATCCTGGAGATGGGATATTTCTTCTGTTTTGCTATTGAAATAAAGCCTTCCAGGAGGACCTCTCTAGACCTCATCACTGTAAAATCTCACAGTAAGATGATAAGAAAGTTGAGTTTTGTATCACCTAACAGAAAAATAAGACACAAAACAATGAAGGGGGTGGGTGAGGTGGGAGAAATGAGAGAATACTCTCAACTCTCTCTTAGAGAGTTTATTGGCATTTATCATTTTTACAAGTGCTGGCTGAAGTTTCATTCAGAAATGTTTGTATGACCTACAAAACTAATACACCTGTGACAAACTTGTTCAGCAATACAAACAGCAGGGATTTATTACAGTCAAAACCATGATCTCAGCTGGTTGTGCTACTGATGAGATTTTAACTTTCAGAATCCATGCAAGCAAATGAAAACAAATTAAGATCTATTAAATTATATACTTTTCAAATACAGTTATATTAATGAAATGACTAAGGAAACCACTGGAGATACATCCCAGTGTGCTCTAGTAAGCCAAAATCCACTGGACTATTTTAATGTACTACTGCCAATAACAAAATGTATGACTTGACTGTGCCTTTAGAGTGATAAAAAATGCAGTTCCAAGTAGTTAATGATCAGATGGAGTCAAAGTACTATTTTGAAAAATAACCAGAAAATGTTTTATTAACGATAACAACAAATGAGAACATGGGCCTTATCCTGAGGGGGAAAAAAAAATAAATGGAAGAATATAATTAGTAATCCTAAGGGCAAGTGCATAAATTAATGCATCTGCATTTTCAATAAATGTTTGGTAAGTTCTTTGTTTACCAGTAGGTGTCACTGGAGTCCAGCAAAGAGCTATTACTACTTTTAAATCTCTTTTCTGCTTAATCGAACCTATATTTCATAGAGAAGCATTTGGTATTTGTACGTGTTAAAGTACATACAATAAAAATTAAGAACTGTGGCCAATGCTCTTTCAAACAGGTTTTTTTCCTGTCTCAGCTACTGATGACTGTTGGTTTAAATGTTGGATAATTCAATGGACTGAGAAAGAATTCTGCAGCATGCCTGAATCTGGTCCAAGCTGATAATGACCAAAGTGATTATTCGATGAAAAGGTGTTGCCAGTTAGCAATGCCTGTATGATTGCTAGCCCTTGCCCAAAGTTCTGTCTGGGGAGGAGGGGAATGGAAAATCAAGCTAAAAGACCTATATGTCCCTTTTTTTTTTTTTTTTTTTTTTTTTTTTT
>NDXB01016818.1:26089-63706 GCA_002631895.1 Agapornis roseicollis
TGTGTTTTTTTTTTTTTTTTTTTTTTTTGCACCTATGCTGAAAACTACAGGGAGTCTGGGAACTGAATGGGACAGGAAGGACCTGGAAGCCACAAAGCAGTTCTCTGAAAGACTGAGAAAGCATTTGAGGAAGAAAACTGGTGGAAGCTCCACTTTTGGTGCCTATAGGTTCCTACCTCTGGAAATGAGCAGTATGGTCTTACTGTCAGATATTTTTTTTCCTTCAGTCTTAAATGTAAATTGTTTCCAAGAATACAAATATAATATATAATGATGTGCTATTAGTACTTTATTATAGGAATATTTCTCTGAAAATCTGGATCTTGCTTCCTGTACCTTACATGAGGAAATGCAGTGCTGTGATGAACAAGACTCCTTAGGATTGAGCTGATGTAGAGCATAGAATGATGTTTTCCTATTTTAATGAACTGTCAGCTATGTATTTGCTAGACAGGTGATCAGCAAAGGTATTTTGATTGAAATGTACTTTCAGGTAAGCTCAGGTATTTGCTATCTGAAAGGCACAAAAAAGCACCAAATAGACATCTATTGTTACTACATAATGCTCAAGCCACTTGATGTCATACATTGAAAGATAAAGGGGAGTTAGGTTTTGTTTTCATCTAGGCATGGTAAAAGGATTATTTATGAAAACCACCAGGGAGGCATTTTGAGTTAGTTGAAGCAGCCCTAGTGTGAGCCTAAGCTCTTGCATCAGTACATTTCTCCAGTCCCTTTGAAATATTTACCAAGAAATGACTGTGCTAGACAGTAAACATCTCAGAAATTCAAGATCACACATCCAATAGGAAAGTACAGCATAAAAAGCTGCTGTAGGCCAATGTATTATTAGAATAATAATGTTCTTTTGGACAGTAAATGCACTGCTTGTTCCACTGCCTTTACACTAGGCTAGATGCAGTAATGAGCCATTTGTTTGATATATCTAAAGATCCAGTCAATACACAGGTTGTTTTTAGCCTTTTGTTATCTTACTTAAATACATTTCTGAAGTACTCTGCCACCACTCATTTGCCCACTCTTTACTGCATGCTGTAGGATGATCTTTGACCATTTCACAGAACATGGTTACACTGTACACAGTGAACCTTGTTAAATGTGGACAGGATTGCAGAACTGGCACAATGTACTGCCCTGGGTGTACCAGGCTTTTGTGTAAGAGGCAGGAGACACTGGCATTCTTCATGGTACTGCACTGTAATTTAAATAAAGGTGAAAGTAATTTATTGAGGGCTGTATTCTGGCAGCAAACTAATGAAGTTGCTAGCTGATAGTTTGTTGCCTCCTAGCTTCCCATGAGAAAATTGTAATTTAATGATTTTTTAAAATTTTCATTTTATCAGCTTTATTTGCTAGATAGTACATTAATTCTGCCAGGACCTTCAGGGACATGTCAATCCAGTTCTCCTTAGTCCCACAAGTTTTAATTCTCTGTGGATTTTCTTTTCCAGTTGTAGTTCATGTTGCTGTTCTTTGTGTCACTACATATGAACCTCAAAGGCCACACATACTGTGCAGCTTAGTTGTTTGATCTTACATTGCTGTGGTTTAATGTTTGTAACTGCTGTGGAAGTGTTTAGTTACTGGCCAAGTTCTACTCTTTCTAAAAAATAGAAACAAGTACATTTACAATGAAAATGTTGCAAATAAAAACTCAAAAGGGAACTGAATTATAGCATCTGCACACAAGACATGCACAAACCTAATAAAGCTAAGAAGACAAAGGAACACAATACATAAGTTTTGGTTGTGTACATGCCCTTTTAAACTGTCGAAGGAAGCAAAATAAGCAACAGAAATGGCTGCTACCCTGTTGCTGGAGGAGAAATTGAATAGGACAATGACAGTCCCATCAATGAACTCTTTATAAGAACAGTTTAACACACCAATTGCTTGTTGCATTCCCCAGCAAGTACTGTGTTGGTATATTATGGTAGCTTTCCTTAAGGGCTGCTATCATGAATACAGACATAAATTCAATAATAATTTGAAACAGTAATTTCTTCAAAGAAATGCACACACACAGAAAAATCAGGTAGAGGACAAGGTTGGTATTGAATCTGGTCCTCCTATAAGGCTGCAATAGATCTCAGGCATTTGAAAGACTCAGCCCCCTTTTATTCCATACCAATACAATGGAAACTTTACCTGACCAAAGAACCTAGACCTTCCTCACTGCTTTTAAAGTTAGGCTGCATCCTCACTGCAAATGAGGGTTTTATTCCTGAAACACTTTGGCACATTGCAATATCTTCATGGGAAACAGCAAAGGTGGTTACTTTCTCAGCAGAGCTTGCAGAGATAAACTGCATGGCAGAATAAAGTTCTGGCCTTGACAACTATAAGAAGGTGAAACCTACTTTGTGCTTTTCCCACTAGTATTTCACCACAGGTTTTTCCAGTAGGTTTGCAGGCTGATCAGCCAAGGAAAAAAAACTGCACAGAACAACCACTGAGGATTTAGCTGTAGGTGAATGACTACTGTTGGCTCATCGAGTAAAACTAGTCTTTCCAGAAGCTTTTATATTGCAGAAATGAGGCTGCCTCTCACCTGATTGCAAAAGATGGGTGTGCAGGCCAAAGAGAACGTGGAGTCGTGCAACTTTTCCTGCTAGCTGCCCAGGTCTGATTCATTAGTGCCATGATCCAGGGAACTCTTTTTTTATCACAAAAAAACTGGCCCTTTGCTGCACTCCTATAAGCATTCCTTTTCCCTGTCCAGTGGTGCTTGTTTTAACCTTCCAGTTACTCAGTGTCTTGATTTGACCACCTCATATGGTAAGACAGCTGGCATATTATGCAAATACTGAAAAACATGATCCAAAACTGTATAAAGATCCCCTATTTGAATACCTTTCAGTCTCTTCCCTCTCAGGGTTCAGTGTCAGAAATAAGCAATATGCTATCCACTGGAAATACCTCACTAAGAAAAGTTATGTTTTTGACAGAAATCAGACTTCCTTGTACACTGAGTTGCAGATCTTTCCTCCTTCCCCGCTCTTGTATGTTCTGCCTCATGTTTTTTCTGAGAGGAAGGTGTACTGAGTTTGTGTGGCAAAGTCTTGGTATCAGAGAGGACCACAGGGGTGGCTTCTGTGAGAAGCCACCTCCTTGATTGACTGAACCAGTGCCAGCTGTCTCTAAGATGGACCTGTCACTGGCCAAGGCTGAGCCCATCAGTGATGGGTAGTGCCTCTGGGATAACGTATTTAAGAAATTGGATAAACCTGCACAACATGAACTGTAGCTGGAAGGAGGGGTGGGTGTATGTGAGATCAACAGGTCTGCAGACACCAAGGTCAGTGAAGCAGGAGGGCAGGAGGTGCTCCAGATGCCAGAGCAGAAATTCCCCTGCAGCCTGTGATGCAGCCTGTGGAGAGGCAGCTGTGCCCCTGCGGCCCATGGAGGTCAATGGGGGAGCAGATCTCCACCTGCAGCCCAGGGAGGACCCCAAGCCAGAGCAGGGGGATGCCTGAAGGAGGCTGTGACCCTGCACTGGAGCAGGGTCCTGGCAGGAGCTGTGGCCCCATGGAGAGAGGAGCCCACACTGCAGCAGGTTTGCTGCAGGACTGGTGACCCAGCAGGGGACCCACAGTCTGTTCCTGAAGGACTGCACCCATGGAAGGGACCCACCCACACTGGAGCAGTGTGTTCCTGAAGGGCTGCACTCATGGAAGGGACCCACACTGGAGCAGTTAATGAAGTACTGCAGCCTGTAGGAAAGATCCATGATGCAGAAATTTCTGGAGAACTTGTTCTCCCATGGGAAGGACTCCACATTGCAGCAGAGCAAGAGCGTGAGGAAGTCCTTCCCCTGAGGAGGAGTGCCAAAGATGTGATGAACTGACCAGGACACCCATTCCCTGTCCCCTTGTGACACTGGGGGAGAGGAGATAAAGATCAGGAGTAAAGTTAAGCCTGGGAAAAAGACAGAGGTAGGAGGAAGGTGTTTTTAAGATTTGTTTTTATTTCTCATCAGCCAGCTCTGATTAGTAATAAATTAAACTAATATCCCCAAGTCTGTGATGGTAATTGCTGAGTGATCTCCCTGTCCTTATCTCAGCCTTTGAATTTTTCCTTCTATTTTCTCTCCCCTGTCAGTTGAGGAGGGGAGTGATAGAGCAGCTCTCTTGGGCACCTGGTGTCCAGCCAGGGTCAACCCATGACACCTGCTCTGATCAGCCACTGCTACTCGCAGTGCAGCCTAGCTGTTCTCACCCACCCCCATGCTGCTGGTGGTGGTGGTGTTGCTGAGCTTCCTCAAGCATGCATCTGTAGAAGTACTAATGTCTAAATAACTATTTTTAGAGCTGTTTCAGGAAGGTTGACTAAAGCATGGTAATTAGTTACTTAATGTGTTTCTTTACCCTCCGTTTGCTATGCAAATAGCAAGGGGGAAATTCTAGCCCAAATGAATTGAAATGGCAAAGCCCTGAGTACTCTGATCCATGTGTGCATGTGACACTACCCCAAATGAATTGAAATGGCAAAGCCCTGAGTACTCTGATCCATGTGTGCATGTGACACTTGAAGGACAGGAACAAGAGGAGACTGACATTTTGCAAAGAAAAAGCAAAACACACTGAAGTGTTTAGCATTCTAATTGGCACTAACTGGGACATGAAAGCACTGCAGCAGCTGTGAGTGCAGGAAGAACAGCAGGACATCCACTTCTGCATCCCTTCTCACCTGGACAAAAGGCAAGGGAAGAAGTACTATAGGAAGCTGGAGAGAACTTGGGAGGCAAATAATGACTAGTGTGAGATGCAGAAGAATGGCAAGGGAGAAGTTGTGGAGTAGACTAAGTGGCCACTGGCTTTCATGGTTCTGAGGGGAGCAGTCTGGCCATGAGTAATGGAGAGAACCTTCCTGTGAATTACGCTTTGCTGCTTGGGTAGTTCTCTGCTGGGAAGCAGGGCAATCAGTTATTGAGCTTATTCTCCTTTTGTGGAAAAGGAGTGGAGCAAGAATACATTCTGCTGTTAATTTAGGTACTTAATATGAAGGATACCTTTGCTATGGTCCTTTTAAAGTCTGTATGTAGTTCCCTTTAAGCTGATACTACTGTTAAATGCTAGTTTTTGTTCATGAGGCACCACTGAAAACCTTTCTGACAGCTTCTGGAAGGCTGTTGTGACTGTCTTCATCTCCCCACAGAGTTTCTGCTGCATGTGAAATCTTCTTTTGGAAAAAACTGAAACAGTTTAAAATGTTTTAATGCCCACCTCAAGACTGAAGTATGTGAAAAGCTCTGTACTAGGCTACAGATCATTTTGAAAAGTCTGTGTTGCTCCCTGCACAGAGATCTTGGAACAGAAACTCAGAAAGAGAACTGGGAGGGTTCTAGAGTGCATTAAGATGTAATGTACCCAAATATCTGTTCTGTCCTTCTTATATGTTCCTTTTACTGTTATACTTTTATCTCTCCTATCTCCAGCTTTGATGTATTTGAGCTGTGTTTTTTAGTGCTTTCTGGTTTCACTGTAAAAGAGCAAAGATGCTAGTTTCTCTTGCAGGAAGGAGTGGAACAAAATGCAACAGGATGCTGCAGGACTCACTTTGGCTTTCCCAGAAAAGTTTTTAAGATGGAAAATCTAAAGTTGTGAGATAGCTGCTTACTTCCCACTACTGTCTCATGATAAAATGCCAAACTAGAGTGATTCATGTGCTCCTTTATTTGTGAAGGGTTTTGTGAGGTTGGGTTTTGGCAACTATATATAATAGAATTCCACAAAAAATATAAGATGCCTGTTGAATTCCACCATCTTTGAGCATTAAATTTAACTATTGCCAAGCATAAATGGGATTTGACTTTTACTTGCTGTCTTGGTACTTGCATATTTGAGGTAAGCCAGATGAAATTAGCAAAGTTTAACATGTCAATTTCCAAACTCATTAAGTTACAAGATGTGAAATTTTCAGAAGTGCATTAAGTCAGGTGCAGAAAACTGTCCCATCCTTTTGTTGTTCTTGAACATAGCAATGTTTTTTTCCATCAGCATCGAAGTAGAAAATTTTATTGCACTTGTAGGCTTCTGCTGATACCCAAGATAGGACACAAAGCACCTAAATTAGTTTAATTCATCCTCTGTTAATTATGTGAAATTCCATCATGATCATGAATCTGCTATAGATGACTATGGAGATTCTACAAAGCCTGAAAATACTGTTGGAAATATGAAGCCAGCCCAGGGGGTATAGGGTATGTGAGAGCTTCCAAATGACACTCGAGTGAGAGCTTCCAAATGACACTTGATTACTGTCATTGTACTGCAGAATTCTCTAAATTACTGTTTAAATCACTTATATAGCCGTGCCTTTAAGTTAGAAACATATTTCATTTAACTTCAGTTCTTATTAACTTTATATCCAAATAGAAACTATTTCCAAATAGTTTCTTGGTGTCCCTTCCTTACTCTGGCCATACTCTTCACATTTTCTGGTTCTCAGGACAAGGAGTTTTTTACGTTGTAAAGAACTCCACACAGCCTGACATTATTTTTAGCCCTCACAGTACTGTTTCTTCCTGTTTGTCTAACAGATCAGTCAGTCACCAAATACAACTTTTAGACTCACACAACAGTATGCAAAATTCAAACCGGTTTAGCTATCCATTTTGCTCTTGAAGTTTAAATGAGCTGATTAGTAGCTGTGATGCAAAAATACTCACAGGGGGAAAAAGAAATCTCACTTCTTATATACAAATTCTGTATTTAAAAAAATGGTAACCTGTTTTCAGTAGCTCTTCAATAGCTGAGTCTGAGGTGGTTAAAATAATAGGTGGTTAAAAATACAGCTGACCTTGTAAGCTTTCTTTGAAACAAACCTCAAATGTATCTCAAATGGCTCTTGTGCACTTCAGCACAAGGGTCAAGTCTATTTATCTTCACTCTCTAATTGTATACTGGCTAGTTGTATGCACTCTCACCAGCAGCATGGCGGCTTTAGAGAGCACATTCAGTGTGTTCTTCAGAAGTAATACCAAAAAGCTACCAACACACCAGTAGATAACTGGCAAAGGCCCCAGGTCAACTTACTTGCAGGATCACTAAATAAAAGGATAATCTTGCATCTCTATATTGAAAGCCAGTAACTTTGCATAGGTTAAAGGTAAAACTAATAAAAAAGTAATGTTTCTTAACTACTACCTCTTCTGTACAGTGATGTCAGCCTTTTCATTTATTTTTTTATTTTTTTTAATTAATTTTGCATTTGGGACCTGTATTTTAAAACCTTTCCTCAAACAACAGATGGCTGTTGTACCATCCAATGTGTTATGAAACCAATTTAGGTTCCAAAGTTGTTAGAGGGGGTTTTTTGGGTTGCTTTTGCCTTTTTCATTTTTTTTTCCTGAGGGCCTCACCTCACTGAAAAATCACCAAACTTTATCTGTATGATGTTCTTTTTTAATGCACCATTTTTCCCATAGTGCACCCTTAGTATTCTATTCCACAAGTATTTTACAAAATGCTGCTTACGGAATGTAGAATAGTGGATTTGATGATTGTGCGCTGCCTGCACGCATTTCCTGTACGACACAATCTCCATGGAGTGTTTTTTTCACCCTACACGGAGTGTATCATTAATTAAGTCTCAAAGGTGTGCATAAATATAATGTACGTGGGTGGATGTAACTGCTCTGTATAAGCCGGTGCTTGTGGAAGCAGGAGCTTGTGAAAGCCACTATTTTTACCGTCTACACTATGAAGGTTTCATGGGACTTCGCAGCAGAGCACGTTTCCTCCCTGAGGCGGATGTAAAGGCTTGAGACTGTGCAACCACTGTGAGTACCAATGAAGTGCTGCGATGAGTGGAAGCGGCCGTCACTCCCCTGGGTGAGGCTGCCCGCTGCTGCTTGCAGTAACAAACTTTTAATTGAGTCGACGTAAGGCAGGTTCGGTGCCCGCCGCACTCCCAAACGGCTCAGGAGGGTTCTGACCACAGCTCTGCCCGCTCCAGCTGCTTCCTGCCGCAGGGCTGACCTGCGCCGGGCTACCCGGGAGATCCTGGGCCCTGCTCGGGGCCTCTGTCCTCCAGCCGCGACCTACTCGGGCGCCGGGGCCGGGCTGTCCTCGCCTTCAGAAACCGCAGAGGGGACACTTTCCTCCCGGGACCGCTCCCGAACGAAGGCCGCCTTGGAAAACGCGCGGGTCCCGTCAGGCCGCGCCACGACATCCCGGCCCGGCCCCCGCTAACCGACGGGACCCTCGCGGGTTTGTTGCCGACTGCCGGGGTCTTGGCGGGGCCCCGCGGTGGGAGGGGCATCCCCCACTGAGACGAGCGCTCCCCACGCTGCCAACTACAGCTCCCAGCAACCGCTGCGCGGGGCGGGCTGGCGTCAGCTCCGCGCGTGGAGTGGGCGCATGCGCGGCGGCGGCGCTGTCGGTTGAGTAACGCGAGGTGCGATTGGCTGCGGGTGGTGGCCGGGCGTGGGACGCGCAGTGACGGAAGGAGTGGGGCAAATGGCGGAGAGATGGTCCCCGGCCCCGTCCCGAGAGCGGCGATAATCCCGGCGCGGAGGAAGCGGCGCCGGAGGAGGCGGCGCCGGGGCCCCTAACGCCCGCGCCAACCTGGGAGGCTGCTACCTCTGCCGGAGAGGAGGCAGAGGTGTCCCGTCGGAGAGCGCCTTTCGCAGGCGGCAGATCGGCGGCCAGAAACCGCGGCGAGAGCCACATCCGCGGCGCCGCCCGGAACGCGCAGGCCCAGCGCCCAGCACCCGCCGCTCGCCCGCCCGCCCACCCACACCTGCCGCCGCGACCAACGCCGAGGTAGGTGCCCGGCGAGGAGCGGCCGCGGGACGCCTGCGGCCTGTATGGGCCGCGGAGCAGGCCCCGGCACCCCGGCGGGCAGGAGCCTGCGGCCGCTGTCCTGCTTCCGGGGCGGTGGCGGCGGGGTGCGGGGGGAAGCCGCGCCCGTCCGCGGCCCGCCGGGAAGTTTTTGTTGCGGTAGTCCCGGGACTTTGCTCGAGCGTTAAGTGCGGGCTCGGGCCCGCGGGAGGGGGTAGGATGCGGCCTGCAAGAGCGGCGGATGCCGGCGGGTTCTGCCGTTTGTCCCGGACCAAGGGCTGCCCCGCGGCCCGGGGACTTGTGTAATGGGGGCTGGTTTTCTTTTGGGGCGGGGAGAGGGAGCTAGGGAGGAAGGGAAATGACATCAGAAATGGCCGGGCGTGCACGGTGGGGTGACCCGGTTCCGCTGGTACCCCCTCCCCCCCGCCGCAAGGGGAGGGAGGAAGAAAAATTGTCACCGTGGGATTTCATCAGCTGCTTCTGCCTGCGTGCATTTAACCTATTTTCCTTTACTTTGGTTATGTAAGAGGAGCGGTGTAGCGAGGAGCGACGAGTAGGGATGGCCGATGGGCTTTCTGAGGAATCGCCGGGGTCTTTTATGTTTAGCTGGTCCGCCGAGTTAGCGCCGGCGAAAGCATTGGCGTGTATTTACATTTCTTGCACTGCTCCAAGTATTACAGCACAGTACAGGACAGAGGGGCAGCGAGTGGAAACAGAGGGGAATTGGACGAGTTTATTATTTCAGACTGACTGAAAAGCAAGAGGGAATTTGAAGTGAAGTGTCAAAATCCTGATCTGTTGATACTGTGCAAGGAGGTACCTGCATGTTTCCTTATCTTTAATCTGAATCTAAGATGTGAGTTTATAGTATGGTGTATTTATGGGTTTTTGGATACTCATCTTTTAAACTGCTTACATATTTATTTTTTTTTTACAGTCTTTGCTTACAATTTACAATATTTATTAGAGTTTTGACATGTTGATTCAAAACTCCATATGAGACAATGTTAATTATTAAACTTAGAAGTAGGAAAACGTGAAGAGAGGAGCTCTAATATCGAAAACAAAGTCCTCTTCACTACAGGAATCTTTTTAAAACTGCAGGCTGCAAGTCATAATCTCACTCTGCCATTTACAGATGCTGGAAATGGATAAGTTGGAAATAGTTGAGTCAGGGTGTAGGGGAGGGCAATGTGGTGAGTGAAGCATTTAGGCTTTTCTTGTAATAGTTGTAGAGGAATGGAGATGTTAAATATTTCACTTCAGTTTCTATAGCTTTTAAACCTGTATTTCTGGTATAAGATATCTGTTAGAAATTTTTTCAAGCATTGGCAAAATAAAACCAGTAAATTTGATTTATTGTGCTGTTTGTTGCCTACAGTATGTAGGGAAGTCTTAGTTTCACTCTTGCATGAAAAGTAGGAAGTTAGACCTAGTTACAGGGGAGCAAAATAAGAAAAAGTGTAGCAATGATGGGTTTGGAGCAAGACGACACTGGAGGAGAAAGGATGGAGATGGGGTTAAAGGGTAAGGCCTACTGGGAGCAACCAGAAGGACTCTGCAGAATGGTGTTTTGCAGACTTGTGGTCAGTAGGTAAGCACATGCCTTTGCCGTCCGCCTGCTAACCTGGGGAGGAGAAGTGCTTCCCAAAGTGGTGGCTCCTGTATCTCTTCTGCCTTGCAGTACCATCCACCTGGTAAACTTCTGAAGTTCAAATTTGATACTTTTAATTCACTTCAAATTTGCTCAGGCATAGGTGGCCTGGTGAATTCTCAGTTCGTACGATAAGTGAAGCTTGGCCTCTTCTCATAAAGGAGAGTATTATTAAATGAGATGGTCTTTCCGGAACAAAGTGGCAGAATGGCATTTCTGGAAACCAGTCTGTCAGTCTTGGCAGAAGCTAGCCTGGCACTTCAGGTTGAGAAACTGTGAGTGTTGAGAGGAAAATGAAAATATGGAAAACAGTATACCACATGTTTTGGGGAATTATAATAGTAAAAACAGATGTTTTGGACAAATAGATCAAGTGATAAGTTTATTAACCATGATTTTAAATGCTATTTTTCATATACTTTATATGAAGACAGTTGACATTTGAAGAGTTGGGTTTCCTTGGCTCTGTATCTTAAATAAATGCCCCCTTTTTAACAGATGTTTGCCAGTATGGAGAGTAATTTCAGAGGGAAAGGCGGACTTCATTAGATTCAGACTGACTGTAAAGGATTCCAATTTCCTATTCATGTTCAGGCCAAGCAGGATAAAAAGTGCTGGTTTACAAAACAGATATGATCATTTTTGTTTTATGTTGTCTTTTGTTGGGTAGCTTGAGTGATTATTTTGGGGAAAAAGAAACAAACTGGTTGAGTTAAGCAAAAGTAGGAATAGAACACATGTAGGGAACTTTTAAATTTGTCCCTGTGTAATCTGTTCATATTTAAACTTTATTCCCCTGAGAGACCAAACTGTGAATTGTAACAATCAGTCAACAGTTGTGGTTTATGCTGCTCTGCACAAGGAGGATTCCTCCATGTTCTTAGAAACAGATTGAGAAATTTCTTTGTTGCTGCCCCTTGATCAGTTGGATTTACTCATGGGGGATTGCTCTGTATCAGTCTTTACCATGGCTGTGCAGATGGCATAAACCACGTCATATTGCCACATAATATGATTGCTATGTATGTCTGAGTATGCAAGAAGAACATGAATTGGAGTTGTCATAATTGTTTGTGATTAATTAACATCTAAAATATTTACAGCAACTTGAAATATTCTGACAGATTTTTTGATTTAACTACGAAGAATCTTTTAAAGGCGTACTGTGCTGTTGGGCTCTAGCAGAGAGCTGCATGTTCAGATGTTGTGAAAATACCGCTTAGTTTTCTTCTGGTGTTTCATGAGAACAGTGCCATGTACAAAATGAGAGCAAAGCAATAAAAAGATAATGCATTTCTAGCAGTTTTTTCCTTTTTATTGTGCCATTGTTTTATAAATGTGTAAGTAACTGAATTTTGAGTTAATTTGGTAGATACATATTGCAGAAACTTTTGACATAATGACAGTCACTTGTAAATGAGTTGGTCTAGAGAGGGAATCAGATGATGTATCTGTTATTCATGTGAAATGTACATGCCTGGTGCCTGTGGGCCCCAAAAGGATGAAGTACAATCATCTGCCCTAAAAAGTTGGTGAATTTATGTTTCTTCTTCCCTTTATAACAGAGAATATGAAACAGGAGCCAAAATGACATCCCGATTTGGAAAGACCTACAGCCGGAAAGGGGGAAACGGCAGTTCCAAGTTTGACGAAGTATTTTCCAACAAACGGACCACCCTTAGTACAAAATGGGGAGAAACCACCTTCATGGCCAAATTAGGACAGAAGAGGCCCAGTGTCAAACCAGATATTTCCGAAGTTCCTAAAAAACCCAAAGTTGAAGACGAGGTAACAGAGGATCCATTTGGTTTTGACAGTGATGAAGAATCTCTTCCTGTGTCTTCAAAGAATGTGTCACAGGCTAAAAGCTCCTCTCAGCTGGAGCCCAGTGAAGCTGCTCAGTCTGAAGACTTCACTCCTCTACTTGAACCTAACAGCAGAATTAATCAGCCAGACAGTGGAGAAAATGTTGCATCCAGCAAGTGCATAGCTTTTGACAATACTGTTCCTCTCTTAAAAGAAAAGAGCACAAACAAAAACGTGGAAGACGGAGAATGCCAAGGCAGCAGTACTAAGCTTGTAACTGCGGGTATGTTTACTTAACTGTCTATAGAGTTCTGTTATTGTCTGGTTTTTACTAATCCACATTTAGACTCTGTGTTTTCAGGGGTTGGTTAAATGTTCTAATAAAACTGTGGGGTGGTTAATTCTTAATTGTAAGAAATTGTCAAGAATGTGCTATTTAACTAAAACAGGAAGCATTCTGTGTTGTACGCACTGGTTTCAGGTCTTTGGCACTCCGATTCTTATCTTTGCAAATTGAAGTACAGTTTAGTCTACCTTGAATAGAATAATCCTTTTCTAAAAATGTGTTCTGAGCTCAGTGCATTTGTGGTTTGGGTTTTTTTAACATGTAGTGTTTTGAAGAGTGATGAGTTGATAATAACAGAATGCTTTAGAATAGAATTCTTAAGTTGCTGGCTTTAATTTAGTGTAGGTTCATGGTTAGTACTATGCAGGTGCAGATACAGCTTACTACTTGCCTTACTTCATTATTTGTATGGGAAAAGTACTTTTCTGAACCTCAGCTGCACAAAGGTGTACATATATTGTTTTACTGTTTGTTTGGGGGGCCAGGGGAGCTTGTTGGGTTTTTTGTTTTGTTTTTGTTTTTGTTTTGTTTGTTTGTTAGGGGTTTGTTTTGTTTTGTTTTTTAAATTGGCACATCTCTATCAATGTGTATGTAAAACGTTTCAGACCCATGAAATGGAATTAATTTCTTCTAGGAGCTGTTGTGAGGCTCTGAAGTGTTTGTAAGTTATCTTAATACTTTTCAGAGGGAAATCACAAACCCCATGGAGCTGAATATTGCAGTAATTTTGTTCAAGACATTGTTAGACAAGATTGGATGATATTAGATCTCATGTTTTCACATAATGGGCTAATTAAACTGCAGCTTCTAAATTGGGCAGAAGATGATGTTAGATGAACCCTGATGAATATGACACCTACTAACTTGCTGTGGATTATCATAGTCAACTTTAATGACAGAATATGTAACTCTGAATTCTCAGATACAGTTAACCTTCGGATGAGAAATTTGAGTCTACCTGTTCAGTTGTAATACAGTGGACAAGAAGAGACTGAATAGTGGAAGATATGCATAGCTCAGTTATTTGAAAAGTAATTTTACTGATGATGTAACACATGAAAACCAAAAAAGTGTTGGCTTGAACTGTAGTTTGACAGACACAATGGTGGGACATGTAGTTGTCTTTTGCTTTTGCTCTCATTTTTTGCTGCTGAAATATTTCTCATTTTGATATGTTTTTTGTAGTTTATCTGTCTGTAAGTATGATCCACCTTCACACCTTCAGTCCAGAAATACAGTTTATGTTTTCCTAAGTTTGAATAAAGTTTTTTTGAGAGATTGAATAGATTGACCCCCCCAACATTTACAAGGCGAAGAAATAGTTGCATGTTTCCGTCATTGTTCATGAGAGTTTGTAGCAAAGCAGGTTTTATAGTAAAATGGATTCAATGTAGAAAAGCTTTGTTAGAACAGTAGTTTTCAGGTAGGGAAACAATACAAGAGAGCAGTGGGAAGAAAATGTGATAGAGTGCTGAACATTCATAGTGCTTGAAAGGCCAAGAGGAACAGACGTCAGCAGTTTCATTGATGCTTCCTGGTTCTAGTAGTGTACAAAATAATAAAATAACAGTGTTTAGCACAGACAAATCTTTTAATTTGATGCTGGCTTAAATTCTAGAACTTCTTGTGAGGCAATACTATGTGTATCATAAATATATACAGCTCTAAAAGTAAGGAAGCCAGTGAATCTTGGTGGGTAGGACTATTGGAAGCTGTTTGAGCATAGTGGTGGTCTGACTGCAGAGCGGGAGATTACTTAAACAACAGGAGTTCTGTTCCTGCATGCTTTCCTGGAGTAGTTACTGACTGCAGCTCATCCAGAAGCAGGGAATGATAAGGTGGTTTTTGATCTGATTAAATAATCTTTCAGAATCTATTAAATTCTGTTTACACCCAGTCAAATGAAGATTAAGGTCCATTTCATAGCTTTCTTCTGAAGTTACATTCAACTGAGTATGAACCTTTGCAAAATATCCTGGGAGGGTTTTTAAATAAGGGTGAGGGAACCAAGACTATAGCTTTTTATTTTGGACAGTTATTCTAATTGAAACTTGAATGGTTTAAGCAGCTATTATGTTTGTGTGTAGATTGATCCAAAATAAATAAAATTGTCTCTGAGGACGTCACTGAGGAGATTGAGCAATCAGAGGCAGTTGTATAATTAACCAGCATAGATGTACATACTTCAGAGGGTTTTCTTTTTTTTCTGGATTGACAGTCGAGTTAAAAAGTTTGGTGGCATAAGGCTATCTTCCAGAACTGGAGAGAGTTAGTTTTAGTAATTGGGGGTTAATGTATGGGGGAAGATGGAACTTGGGGAAGTTAAAACTAAATAGCAGTAAATATGTTTGTTGTTGTGGTCTTCTAAGGTATGGTGTATGTACTTTTACAGTCTGCATGTCCTCACCCTCTCCACAATCATTTTCTCCTTCCTGGTGCCTCTTGTTACTCTACTAGGTCCAGCCAGATCTGTGCAGCAGGCTCCACTATTCCTGAAGGGGAAAGAAAGGGGGTGGGGCGTGGGGGATGTGTGTGTTAACAGAGGGAAGGGCAAGCAAACGGAACAATGTTAATATTCCCAGTGTGAAAGAGAGTGCAATGTGAGTTTAACCTTAACCCACATACACCAATATTATCTCTAGGTATAGGAAACTAGGCTATATTGGTACTGATGTTCATGAAAGTGCTCATTAACTAGTTTAAAGTGCAGTTTGTTAGTCCTTGTCCTGATACTGACTAGACAGTGCATGATTAAGGTCTCCTGATAGCATGTGCCATTGTTGTATCTTAAGTGTTAACATATGTGAAATAAGGTTAACAATTAGAACGAGGCAGAAACTCTGATTTGATGTGGCTTTGGTAAGCGGGGAGCTGCACTTTAACCTGCTACTCTGCTCCAGAAGTATTGTCCTGCTCAGTGTCCATTTCTTTAGGCATTAAAATAAAGGTGGTGGTGATGCAGTGTCAGTTAATTTTAACTGATGTTTGGTATTAAAAAACAGTCAATGCGTTTGTTTCAGTGTTTGTGCAACCAGATAATACAGCTGAGGATCTGTACCTTTAATTTAAAATGATTGGACTTACTGGTTTGTTGGTTTTTTTTTGTTCTGTTTTGTTTTTAAATAGCCTTCAGCTAGTGCTGAATCTCATTTTAAAGGCTTTGAGAAGCTCTTAGTGTGGAAAGCTTCTCATAATCTTACCCTAATGTTACCTGATCAAGACTTAGTACTGTCAGAAGAATGTTCACGGATAATCCTGTCCGTAACAAATAATGTACAGACAGTAGCAATTCAGGTAAATTAGTAATAGCAAAAGCGTATTTAGTGTTAATAGTTGCTCTTAGGTCACTTTTGTTAAAATTGGAGGACTTAGTAGCTAGAAAGTAAGTTGTATTATTGGAAAAATATTATACTGGGAATTCCTACCAAGCAAAAATATATCAGCTTAGGTGAGGGTTTTTTATGAGGGAGCCTTACAGTAGGATAAAGTGAAATCCCACAGAGCAGTACTTACTTGGAATTCTGAAAAGCTTTGGTGGGTCAAGATTTTTTTGGGTTGTTTGAGACTGTTAAGCTTATTTGGTAAGGCAGAGTTGTTGAGTGCAATTTATTTACCTCTTGAGGAAGAATTTCAGTTTTGGCATTTAGTGTCCAAAAAAATGGAGCAAGAAGTTGGGAAATTAAATGAAGTCTGAGCATTTGGCTGTCTTAGGAGACAGCTGGCAGCAACCATGATTAAAAAGACCTGCAGCTGTGCTCTATCTGACTCAAAGTTAAGAAACTTATAGCGGAGAAGTGGAAAGGTCTGCCAAAAAATATGTATGCCCATAGAATTTCAGTGTTAGGAGGTTTTAGAAGCCAGTAGTTAATGCTGGGTATATAGGTAGGTGGGGTAAGTCCTTTCTTCTTCAGTTGTTTTTGTTATGTTTCCCCCTTTTTAAGATACTCTTTCTGCCGTTACATAGAGAATTTTCTTGCCGTACGAACAGCTCAAGTTCAAACTAATGTGCCACTAGTTCTCTTTTGCCTTTGTATTACTCTGATACATTGCAGGCTTGGTGATGGTTTTTTGCGTTGTTGGTTTTTTTGTTTTTTTGTTTTTTTTTTTTTTTTTTTTTTTTTTTTACTTGAATTCAGAAATCTGAAATTCTATTTAAGTTTCTGTATTCATGATGCATTGCTAAAATAACAACACAGGAAACAGACCCAAGTATTTAGGAAGGAGTCTTCCAATTTCTCCATGTTTTTCCTAATGACAGGGAAATCCATGCAGTGTATGTCCATGGACAGGGTACATGGAACTCTTTTTCCCCTCAATCTGTAACTTCCCTTTCCCAAAGAACAGTGATGATCTCAGTACCTTTTTTCAGAATCCGTACTTTTAAAGTAATTTTTTTATGGGCTTGTACAATGAACAGTTTTTGAAAGGTTTAAGTTTTGACATTTCAATTTCTTTCATGCTTCAGAAGTTGAAGTAACTTTTTGTTCAAAATAGTTGGTCGTTGCTTGTAGAAAACCAAACACTGTTAAATGTGCCTCATAAGCAGGCCAAAGCATGCAGGAAAGCAGAAGACAGTTGATAAGGAAGCCATTTCACGTTCAAACTGCTGAGATACTATGAACTGTATGGGAAATGGTTTTCAATTTCAAACTTAGCTCACATTTTCTTCTGAGAAACTGCTGCTGTGTTCAGTAAAGGGCTTCAACAAACTTGAGTAGTGTCTGAATTCAGGCTGACTTAGCCCCAGAATACATTTGTTTTAACAGTTATTAGTGCTGCTATAATATGCTTTAATTTTTTTTGATGAGGGCTTATGCTACCAAGGTTGGTGAAAACTAGCTTTTTTGGCACCTGCCAGCCCCTTGTTTTGCCCATGACACTTTGTCTTGTTTTCACTGTAAGGGGAAAATAATTAACTTCCTGGATTTGCTTTCTTCTGCTGTTCTGAGGAAAAGATGCCCTTCAGAGCTACGAGTGAGGAAGAGTGTGTCTGTTTCATCAGACTTCCCGCCAGAAGTGGTGGCATGGTACAGCTAACTAGCTGTGACAGCTCTCGTACTGCAAAGTCTGGCATCTCTTCTGACTGTTGGATTTGATGTTACACAATTTCTTGTCTCTTCGGGATCATTTTAATTTTAGATTTCCAAACAAGTAATCTTGCATGTGGTGGTGTACAGTTCTTCAAAGTTTAATTCTTTCTTGGAAGACAAAAAACAGTTTTCTTTCCATAGGAAGGGGTTTTACCATTGTTTACTAAAATGGCAGTTTGTCTTTCACTTGAGAGAGTTGTGGACTTTGTATGCAAGTTGGGTGTGGGCATTGATAACATGCTCTGTGGTATGCTGGGTTTTTGCATAATATCAGTGTCTGTGGAGTCACGTTATAATTCATATTGTTATGAATGTAAATATGCAGATGCTAGGCAGTTAAAAAAATTGTTTGAGTCTTTCACGTATATACTCACCAGAAGGAAAACAAATGAGGTTTTCAGAGTGTCGTAGAAGAGTTTTAAGCAAGATTAGAAAGAAGAGAGGAGGAGGAATGACAGTTATTCCAGGCACAGCTACAGGTTGGGCAGAGAGGAGATTCAGAGCAGCCCTGCGGAGAAGGACTTGGGGGTGGTGGTCAATGAGAAAATGAACATGAGCCGGCAGCAGTGTGCGCTTGCAGCCCAGAAAGCCAACCATATCCTGGGCTGCATCAAAAGGAGCGTGACCAGCAGGTCAAAGGAGGTGATCCTGCTGCCCCTCTACTCTGCTCTCATGAGACCTCACCTGGAGTATTGTGTGCAGTTCTGTTGCCCTCAACATAAAAAGGACACGGAGCTGTTGGAACAAGTGCAGAGGAGGGCCATGAGGATGATCAGGGGACTGGAGCATCTCCCATATGAAGACAGGCTGGGAAAGTTGGGGCTGTTCATCCTGGGGAAGAGAAGGCTGCGTGGAGACCTCCTAGCAGCCTTCCAGTATCTGAAGGTGGCCTATAGGGGTGCTGGGGAGGGACTCTTCATTAGAGACTGTAGTGATAAGACAAGGAGTAATGGGTTAAAACTTAAACAGGGGAAGTTTAAATTGGATATAAGGAGGACGTTCTTTCCTGTGAGGGTGGTGAGGCACTGGAATGGGTTGCCCAAGGTGTGAATGCTCCATCCCTGGCAGTGTTCAAGGCCAGGTTGGACAGAGCCTTGGGTGACGTGGTTTAATGTGAGGTGTCCCTGCTTATGGGAGGGGGGTTGGAACGAGATGATCTTAAGGTCCTTTACAACTCTAATGATTCTATGATTCTGTGATTATTCCAGATGTTAAAGGTAAGCTGTAAGCCTATAGGTGCAACTGGGACAATAATATTTATATGGGAAAACATAAAAGGAAGTTACAGGGCTTTAATTTGATAAAAATTGATGGTGGTCATGGTAGCTGGTGGTTAGCGCTCAGCCTTTCATAGGGTGGAGTCACAAAAACATCTCCTGTCCTGAAAACATGAAAATCTGTTAGGTTTTTGGAATGAAAATAATGGTTTATCAGAGGTGTTGAACACTGTGTTACCAAACTGCTGCATCTGAGTGTTTTGAGAGAAGAAAAGGTGCCTTCCGCCTCACAAGCTGTATGTTTAGAAGAATAGCTACACTAACTAAAATGAAAGGAGATAATATGATTTGGAGCTTGCTTTATGTGTAGTCTTAATGAATAATAAATTCAGACTTTTCACTTGAATTTCCTTTGAATTTTGATATTCCAGATGCTGGAAAGGAAACAAGAAAAGCAAACTATTCTTAAGGAAAATAGTTATGTGATGACAGCAAATTAAATTTTACCAGTTCTTTGTTTTCTGGGGAATTCTTCTGTAAAAGAAGATGCCACTTAAAACATCTGCTAAGAGACACTGTCTATCCAACCTGCATGCAGACTGGTTGGGAACTCATTTTGATTCAGAGAGCGTGGAGAACCAGAATTAAGAATTTGTCATTTTAACTACGGATGTTGTGAGTCTATAATTTTAGCTATTTTAGTGATTGTCAACCATGAAACTGGTGTTGAGAGTCTAATCTTCTGAGGCTCTTATGCTTATCTTCTGTTTATGTCTCCTAATAGTCGCTGCTTTTTGAGATTTTATGGGCATCCATGGATAACAACTGATCTAAGTACATTTTGCCCATTTCTTACAATTGTATATTTTATATCCCTAAGTTTTTTCTGTGTTTTCGAACTGTTCAATCACAGGTAGGAAACAGATGAAAGGATTTCAGCCTGTAACCTTTTTTTATTTGCAGCCAAAACATTTGATTTCCAATGTAGAGTAGAAGAGAGAAAATGTAAAGAAGTCCTTTTTCTTATTTGGAGAAAAGCATGGCTTCTCTGTGGTTGCTGGTTTTCTGTCCAAACCAGAAAAGACACTGTGTGTATGTCTCATTTGGGCTCTCTTCCCAGAAACGAGGAATGTGATACAAGCACCTGGTCAAGATTTGTCTTTTCGTTTAGCTTTGTCAGCTTCAAGTTGTAGAGTGAAAGGATGTAGCTTTATGCTTGGGAACATGAGTGATTGTGTAATGGAGCCTTAATAAATATTTCCCAGAGTCCAGGAACATCAGGCAGAGCTGTAGCTCATAATGAGCTTAACAAACTTTCCTGCATCCTGTGTCTGTGGTTTGTTCATGAGCTGTAGCCTGTTGGCATATGTGCTCTCCATAGCTGAAGAGAGCTGAAAGCCCTGGATATGCTTTTCTCTTACTGCTGCCTTTTCCTTGATGTTTTCTGTTTTTGTGCTTTTGTATCTGTCTGGGTAGTCAGGTTTCTATTTGAAGAGAAGTAAAGAGGAATATAAAATAGGAATCATGCCATGTGCCTGCCCTTTTAAACATTTCATTGCTTCAGACTAACTTTATCTATACATTCACAATTATTTCTATTCGTGTCTGTAGCTAATACTACCTAGTTTAAGTTTGTAGATTTCTTTCCTGTGATTCAAGTTTGTAGGTTTCTTTCCTGTGATTAAACCATGCTCCTTTGGGTATTAAAATGAAGGCTTTTACAGGTAGTTACACAGGAGCGAAGGAGGGTAAGATTTCCTGCTACAAAAGTTAAAGAAGGTGGTGTAGCTTGTTGCTTGTAGCTTGATGCTTTGATTAACATTCAACAATTAGTAGAAATGAGAGAAAGCTAACCTGGAATTCAAGTTAGTAGGGCTGACATTTAATACTGGGAACTCTTTTATGAATAAACGAAGAAATGAGAGTTTATTTTGCATATGTGATAATATTTTGACATCTTAGCATGTTTTCTTAGCACACTAAGGCAAATATTGACTGTCCTTTTCTTCAGTTTCCTAATAATGTTTGTACTTGTTAACCAGTTTTGCTCAAACTTGAAGTGGAAAGGAGAGATTTCAAAGATAAGTGGAATTCCAAGTGCAATGAAAAATGGTAGAGTGAAAAACTGAGTTCAGTTAATTCATGTTTCCTTACCTCTCTCTTGTCTACATGCTGGTAAGGAAAATGCAGTTACAGCTAGGTTCCTAATTCATTTGAGAAAGCAGCAGCAAACTGGCTAGCCAGCACATGTTGCTGCTCGTGATCTGCAGTGTGGGCTGTGTCACGCCCAGTCAAACAGGTTGGTGTTGAGGAGGGTGCAGAGGGTGGTGGTTGAGTTGTGGGGCAACAAGCTTGCTTTGTTCTGTCAGTCCCAAATCTGTGCAGGACAGAAATTTACATCAACATTGTTCACACAGCCTGAGACTGCCCTGTGCTCCAGGTAACTTAAAAATAGCAAATAAGATTCTGCACCTCTGTCTCTTAATCATTAACAAAAGCATGTAGCGTTTGACTTCAGGCAGTTAGTGTTAGATTCGTAATGATGATTAGATTTTTATGCAGCTGAAAATGATGTTTTCGGATTTAGAACCACTCAACTTACAGTAATGGAAATAAAATTGAAATGGGGGCTAGGCTGCAGAATACCTTTCTTAATGGTTGGTTTGGATTATGGGTGTGTTCTTTTTGTGTTTTTTTGGTGGTGGTTTGTTTGGTTTTTTTTGGAGGGGGGGTTTGGTTGGGGGTTTTTTGGACATGTTGGGTTTTTTGGGGAATTGGGTTTGGTGGGTTTTTGGTTTTCTTATGTGTGTTCCCCTCACCAAGAAGAGTTGTTTGCTTTCCTAAGGGATCTTTTCTCTTTTCACTTTATTTTGGGATCCACCTTGGTACATCCTGTATTCTAAGGATCAGGATTTGGGATTGCTAACTCTTACAGCTTCATTAGTTAATGGAGAGAGCGTTATTTTTTCTCCAAACTTGAATATTTCCCCTTCAGGTAAGGAGGCTCTGTCAAACTTCAGATCTCCTGTGAGAAATAATGAGAATTGTTTTTTTCATGGCTTCCCTTTCTGCAGTAACCTGCTTACTGCTCTTAGGCCTTGCCTGGAGCAGGTTTTCACCAAGTTTGAGTTAATGCAATAGTCAATACCATTATGATGAACAGGAATGAGGATGGTTCTTGGAATGCGTACCAAAATGCTGAAAGTGTAATGTGATCAGTCAGTCATATCGATATGCTTTCATTAGAACAGGATCATAGAATAGTTAGGGTCGGAAAGAACCTTAAGATCATCTAGTTCCAACCCCCTTGCCATAAGCAGGGACACCTCACACTAAACCATGCCACACAAGGCTTCGTCCAACCTGGCCTTGAACACTGCCAAGGATGCAGCATTCACAACTTCCTTGGGCAACCCATTCCAGTGCCTCACCACCCTAAGAGGAAAGAATTTCTTCCTTATATCCAGTCTAAGCCTCCCCTGTTTAAGTTTGAACCCGTTACCCCTTGTCCAGTCACTACAGTCCCTAATGAAGAGTCCCTCCCCAGCATCCCTATAGGCCCCCTTCAGATACTGGAAGGCTGCTAGGAGGTCTCCACGCAGCCTTCTCTTCCCCAGGCTGAACAGCTCCAACTCTCTCAGCCTGTCTTCATATGGGAGATGCTCCAGTCCCCTGATCATCCTCGTGGCCCTCCTGTGGACTTGTTCCAACAGTTCCATGTCCTTTTTATGTTGAAGACACCAGAGCTGTAAATATTCTAGTATGTCATGAATGATATGGGAAAATATTAGTTTGAGCTGTCTAAAAAATTCTCTGAGGAATCTGTGAAGCTGTTGAGGCAAAAAGATAAGTGGCTGTAGTTTGACGAAACAGAGCCACTCTGGCAAAATGTATAGCAAATTCTGGAAAAACACTTCAGGGTCCTGGAACCACTTGTGCAACCACTTAAATTTTTGTCCTGCCACCCACCCCTCCAAACCCCCCATTCTCCCCACATACTTTCTGGTAGTTTCTAGTATTCTCTACCTGTATTACTTTCAAAATAGCCAGTAGGAATACTTTGCATTAATTGCTCATTGAACTATTTCTCATACTAGGCATCTTTTTCTGGCCACTCTGTACTCTGCTGGTCTGTTGCAGCTATAGGTAATACATCTGGGTTTTGCTGTTCCTGTTGGTCTCTTGGTGCTTACTTCTAGGTCCTGAGGTCATGCTCACTTGTGTCACAGAAACTTGCCTTGTGCTTAGAAGTGATGTTGGTTGTTTGACAATATGAAGTTACTGGAATCACTTTGCTAACTGGGGAGATAAGTTGTCATATTGTCTATTGGTTCTTCTAGCAATTTCTTTTTCTAATTTCATCATCAATCCAGAAGTGAAGTTTTCTGATCCTGGTGAATAGAGAAGTTCCTTACATTCTTCTTTCTTCACTATGGGAGTGGTAACATACTGGAACAGGTTGCCCAGAGGTACACTACCAACCCTTGGTAGTGTTCAAGGCCAGGTTGGATGGGCTTTGAACAGCTTGTTCTACAGGAAGGTGTTCCTGCCCATGGAAGGGGGATTGGAACTAGGTGGTCTTTAAGGTTCCTTCCAACCCAAAGCATTCTCTGATTTTATGACTTATGTTAAGTGCCTGCTCTAGAAGGCAACTTGTATTAGTACCAGAGGCCCCACTCAACTGGTGCGAAGTGACTTTTGCTCTGGAAAAAACTATTTGCCCTTCATTTTTTTTTTGTTCTTTAAGGGAATATTGAGCTGAAGATTGAGGCAAGAAGCCCAATAGGAGGTTGTTTTTTCTGTTTCCAATTAGTAACTTACCTCATTTCTTTGTAACATTCAGTTTGAAACACTGTTTTTATGGACAGCATACAATTTAAAACAAAGTGATTTCTTTTCACTCTGGCAGTTTATGAAAGCCTTGCAATTTTTTTAGACCTTTAACCATTTCAACAAGTCTGTAATTTTATGGTCTTTTTTTACTACTGTGATCAAACTAAATGTTTTCTGGATGTGGAAATGTTTCCTTTTCTCATACAGTACAATAAAGAAATAGGCAATGCTTCTGCGGGCTATTTAGGAGCGCATTTTCAGGTAGATATTAGTTCCTTAACAAGAAAAACCTATTAAATTAAGGACAAGATGTGCTACGGGTACTTAATAAAAAAATATATTGGAAATCTGAGAAGTCTTAATGTCAAACCCATGAGAGGTGTCGAGCTGAAGGATGGAGGTGTCTGATCTCTTAAAAAATATAAATAAAAAAAAGTAGGTCTTTAGGAAAACAAAAGTCTGGAATTGCATTCTTCCTTTTGTACATGGTTTTAAAGATTAAAAGGCAAGAGGGTGGTCCCAGTATGGCTACTCATGGTAGCCACAACACAATTTCTGATTTGTGGATATCGTAGAATAGCATTTGTTCCATATAATAAATGAGTGTTTAAGTGTGTTGTTTAAAAAGCATATAGATGGAATATTCTCTTAATATCCCTCTAGTCTAAATGATATAATAAGTCTCGATGCATATTTGTTTAATGTTTGAGGGTTTATTACTGAAAAAGCAGTGGTATTTTTTTCACATTCCCACTCTTTGAACATTTTCATATATCTAGAGGAATACAAACTGTTAGGTTTTATAAATTGAATATGTTGCACTGTATGAATTGGATTATTTTTTTATTTTTTTTTTTGGTCTCTTAATGGTCATCTTACCAAGGTTACTTGGGACAATAATCATCATACTCACTTAAATACAGCTTTGTGAAGTTAGGTCATGTGCGCCTCTGGAAACACTTCGGTGTGTTTGGTGGGAAAGAGTAGGAGTTTCACATTTTTAATTAACACAGTACTTAAGATGTACTTACCTTGCTAGTGACATATGTAAAGTAAGAGGTACATGCACGTTTGTGAGTGGTTTTTTTTACCAGTTAACTTCTAATTTAGACATGACAGTTGTTTACATTGGTTCTCTCATACTCTGGTTATTTACTTCCAGAAATTTAAATGGAAAGAAGTTATGACTGCTACGGGAGAGTGTTAAGGTTCTTAAGAATATTGTGCTGGTACCTGAGGGGGTGGGGAGAAAGCTTCTCCGGTGGATTATGTACTTACATGCTATTGCTGATCTGAAATTACTTGGGAGTCTTATTCTGGTATTTGAGCTCCAAAAGAACCTAATTGTAGTTAAGGTTGGGAGGAGGTACTTCATGCCTCTGAACTCCAGAATTTGTTAATTCAGAATTAGTTCATTTTCTCATCTTTTCTCTGTGCTTTCTGTATCTGTTAATAAAATTATATGTTACATATTTCCTACAGTCATGCTAGCTTCTGTTGTAATAGTTACTACTCATAAATATAGTAATTTTTAAAATCAATATTATGAGAATTGCTGATATTGTGTGCCTTTGGGCAATTAGCAAGTGATTTGCAGCAATTCCTGGCAGGGAAGCCTCAGTCTGATAGCTGTTGACTACTGATGAGGTGAAAACAGGCATTTGAATCCTTCAAGGAAGTATTTCTCTAAATGTCACTGCTTAGTTTTCCACTAGTTCATTATGATGGTTCAGATTTAAAGCCAAACTTTGTACCTGGTGCGTGGTAAGCAGTTTACTGGTTCTGTTTTCAATCAGCTTTGCTTATTATTTGAGATGGAAAAACTCTATGCTGCAGTTGCTAAAACTACTCAAGTACTGTGTGGTTATAAAGTTTTGGTGTTGGATAGGCACAGAATGAAGGGGGAGGTTAACTGCCACTTACTTGCTGAATAATTTTTTATGCTGTATTAAATTACTAGCTGAGAGTGAAAAGTGAGATGTAACATTAGGTTGATACTTGCGAAGTCTTTTCAGAGACAACTGAAAATTCCATAAGTTAACATGGGAAGTTAACATTATGAAAATTAATATAGGGAAAATGATGCATAGCTTACAGCAAGGCAACAGAAAGTCCCACTGTGGTACAGAAAGGGCTGTTACTAACGAGTGCTTGACTTTTAAGATAACTTATTAGAAGTGTAGTAAACCAAACCAACTGTTACACTGGGATAGGATGGTCTTGTTATTTATTAGTCAGTTGAGCTGACTGGAGAAGGTGATTTTCCTCACATTTACAGGTGAAGAGAAACAAGTTCATGTCTGAAAGGACTAAGTGTGTGGTGATACTGCCTTAAGCCGGTCTCATCCAATTTTACTGATGTGCAGGTGTACTAATACCATGAATATGTGTACATTTTGGTGGTTCTTTTAGAGGTGGCAGAGGCTAGCACTGAGGAATTAATAACTAGCTTGATTTCTTTGGGTTTTTTTGTTTTTTTTTTTACTTGGGACTGTTGGGAGTAAGCATGAGGAGAACAGGCAGGTTGGGTAAGTGTGAAACCGGGGGTGAGGATAGGAGGTGCTCTGGGAAGAAAAAGTGTAACAGCTTCAGTGCAGCCAGAAAAATGAAATGGAGAAAATAGTTATGAAGTAGGAGTGGTCTTACCATGATGTCTGTCAACTGACGCCTCCGTTTGTCCAAATGAGGCTGCCGCAATAAGAGCAGAAAGTTTTGTGCCCTTAATAGGTCACAGACAACTAAATGGGACTGTGTTGCTTGCTCAGACTCCTACAAATATTAGGCTAATTTTAGCACATTCTGAAATATTCTAGAACAATTTGTAGAATACTTTTTCAGTGCATAACTACACCATCAAAATTAACTAAAATTCACTCTCACAGGAAATACTGTCTGTGTGTGTTACAGGCTAGTCAAGATTTTTGTGATGGCCTAGTAGCAGAGTGTTTAAAAAACCAACAAACCAAACCACAACAACAAAACCCCAACTAAAACAGATCAGCAACAAAAGGGATACCCACTCCTCCTCCCTTTTCTTCTCCTTTTTTTTATTCCCCAGAATAGTTGATTAATGTTTCTCTGGAGTCAGATTTCTTGAAAAGTTTTTCCATTCTTTTCTTTGTCAATGCCAGTGATGAGTATGAGTTGTATATATTTTTATGTGTCTTTGGCCTCTTCAAACTGTTTTACAGGCTTGAGGTGTAGGTCGTCTTCTCTACTTAAAGCACAGACCATAGCTGAGATGCTCATGAGTCAAGTGAAGAGACAATGTAAAATTAAATTTCAGCTTTTCTCATCTCAAAACAGATTCCTGAGTTATTCGAGTCTTGGGCTGCAATGTGCAAACCCACACATGTATTCTGTTGCTTCCCTGGGAAGATGAGATTTTATTTGATCCTGATACGAAATGTGGCTCTTTAAAATCCCATGCTTCCTTGGGATGGGAAAACCGTTCCCCTTCCAGGTATGCATACTGAAACTTCTTCCCAACAATTCAGTCAAGTATTGTTTAGTAAGCCAAGACAGACAGATTTTTAAGGTACTTATTTTAAATATTGCTTAGACTTCTAAGTAAATGATATGGAATGGTAGTGGTGAGGCTGCAAAATAAGTGTATTTTAGCGAGAAAATCGGAAAATCTTTTGAGTTTCATTTGGTGGTTTTCATGTCTGAGTATTATGGTAGTCTTCAGTTGCACAATAATGTTAAACATATGGGTGAAGAAGGAACATACTGTGCACTGTCAAACTGATTACAGAAAGATTAATTTTGGTTTGGTCGCTTAGATTATCACAAGCATGAAATTGAAATGGGAATAACAAGATATTTTTTTTGTTTAAGGCATAGATACTGAAAAAGGTTAAATAAGATTCCATCACTGAGGTGGCTGAGACTGATGCTCTTTGGGGAATTTAGTTTTGCATTTCACATACTCTTGCTGAGTATGTAAACCCCTGACAGACCTCAGATAGACCCCAGAGACCTTACATGCAGTTTGTGAGATACTGCTTGTCCCATCTCCCAGAAGAATTTCAGCTGGGATTAAGCCAATTTCTTGCAAAACTGGTCTTGGTAGTCATTTTTTTAAAACAGAATTTTCTGCTTGCATCTTAAAGTTCTTTTATAAGCCACATAAGCAAGAATGGCATTCATGTGATGTGGTTGTAATTTGAAAACAAATGGACAAAAGCTCCAGGGCAGAAGTGATGTTCACGTTCCTTATCAGGAAGGTGACTGACCTTTTGGTCAGTGCTGTGAAATTTTGGTACCATTTGGGTAAATGGTAGCTGATGAAGTTTATTGCAGTCAGGACTAGTGCTAAAGGATGCCAAAGCCTTCATTTTAGTGATGAATTTAGGAAGCATTTACTACCTAACAAATTTGAACCTTAGCTATTGCATTCTGCCAGTGGAGCCCCTTTTACTACTGTATCATTCTGCACCTATGTCTTCTAAGCATGTTCTCTTCCAGCATTTTGGTTTTGTACTTGTCACTGTGCCAGTTGCTTCTGTTTCTCCAGTTTATCTCATTATGTGCTACTCTTCTGTGCATCAGGGTCCTCTGCATTCCAGTCACACTTCTTATCTTGTTTCTCCTGGCCCAGGCAGCCAGTACAGTAAGGGTTGATAGTAACTGCAGACACCTTGGCTTATACTGTCTCAGAAATTTCAAAGAAATTTTGGCTCATCTAGTTTCCAGGAAGTAACACACTTCTGTTTGTGAGTATCTTTGTGTGAGGTATAACAACAGAGCGTGGCAGATGCAGATGCTATTGTCTTAATGGAACTCTGGTACCAAATCCACTGAACTTGTTGGTTTTCGGAGAAGCCAAGAGGAATGGTTTCCCTACCAGTTTAGAGGGTAGCAGGTGGAAGAATTTGTACTGTTTTCCCTGGTATTACTATTGTGTGAATGCTGCTCAGCTGGAAACAAATCTTACAAAAACTGAGTTCTTATAGTGGAATTTGTTTTCTTTGAGAGCCTAAGATGGAAGTGTGGCTATGGGTTGGGGAAGTGCAAGACTAACTTGTGGCAGCAGCTCTTCTTCAGATCAGTGGAACTTAATTGTAAAAGCTTGCATTTCAGAAGTGATGTAATTTAACGTTGTGATAAGAACTATTGCATTTTTTTATTTCTTATGAAAGTCCAAATATTTTAATTTGAACAGCAAAATCAAATAACAGTTGCTGAAGTTGTGTGCCATTCTGTTCGGAGTACATTGATTGAAACTTGTGGTACCGTTTGTAACAGGGACTGTAGTATTTTTAGTACAGAAACATTAGTGGATTATTTTCACTGTTTTTTAGTAGCTGTACAGTTCATGAGGTAGGCGGTGAATTATAGCTTAATTTTCAGCAATTTTGCTTACTTCATCAGTAGGTTCTGTGGTCCATGCTGATTTTAATTTCTCCCATGCTGATACCTCACTGCTATCTAGTTCTCAGACCAGGAATATCTGAAGGGGCAAGCTGAAACCTGCCCATGCGCCCCCTTTCCTAACCTCAGAAGGAAATTTTAAACTGGAAGGCTTGAATGTATAAAACAGGAGGATAAGGACCTCTTTAATGTTTTCTGTGATTAACCACTGAGTATTTGCTGTTACATTGTGACTTCGAAGTTGCCTGCATGGGTGTTATTTTTTTTTATAATGCTTTTTAGTTATATATTTATCTTTTCTTGTAGATAAAATACAGAATTTGAATGAAGATAATGAGAACAGTCATTTCGGTTATGAGAACGCTGAAGACAGTAACAAAACCAGTGCTGAAACTACAGACACTTCTGGATGTAACGTTGAAGCCAAGGAGTTGCCTGATTCTTGGGACTCCCACATTGGAAAAACAGAGTGTCCATCAGAAACATCTCAGGCGAAGGGCCCATTAAGAACTCACTTGTATGAATGGGAGGATGATACTGAAGACACCAGAACTGGAGAGTATATATTAGATTTTGACAATGAACGTCTCTCAGAGATGAAGAGCAAGGATGAGGAGTGTGATAAAGAAGATACTGAAAACCCAAAGGAAGCCATTAGCGAAGAACTCGTGCAAACTATTCCTAGGCCAAGCAACTGTAGGACCTACTGTCGATCCAACAAAGCAAAACTGCAGGGGGCAACAAATTTTGACAAGCTAATGGATGGCACTAGTCAGTCTTTATCCAAAGCAAATAATGAGTCGAATAATGATGGTCTGAATCCAGCAAGAAAAGTTCCTTTAAGTAGTGGGACCAGTTTTAGAGGGACGGTTGGACGGACTAGAGACTACACTGTTCTACATCCATCTTGCTTGTCAGTTTGCAATGTTACTATACAGGATACCATGGAACGAATTGATGAATTTACCACCACAGCCCCTACTGACCTGGGAGAAGCTGGACGATTAAGAAAAAAAGCAGACATTGCTACTACAAAAACTACAACCAGGTTTCGACCAAGCAATACCAAATCCAAAAAGGATGTCAAGTTAGAGTTTTTTGGGTTCGATGATCAAGATGAGGGAGAGGGAGAAGAAGGCGCCTCTAGAAGTTCTGGGAGTTCCAATTACAAAATCAAGTACTTTGGGTTTGATGACTTGAGTGAAAGCGAGGATGAAGATGAAGAGTGGCAGGTGGCGGAAAGGAAAGCTAACAAAAAACGAAATAGAACTGCACCATCTTCTTCACTACAGTCGACCTCGGATGGCAATGAAAACTGTTCCCAGGATAGCCAGCTCAGTACTAATGCAGGTAAGCAGGACTCTGCTGGAATACATACTTAACATTTAAGTTTAGTTCATCTTTATATTTTGCTCTTTTTGCAGTATATCTGAAATGGGTTTGATTACTACTGATTTGGAAATATAAAAAAATTTCCTTATTTTTGCTGTGGTCCTGCCTGGTGCCTCATACCTGTCTTGTAGTACACTTTTTACCCCTTGATCTCTTGCCAGGGGGTAGAGGTTTGGTTTTTGGTTTCGCTTTTTCTTTTTTAACAGAAGATTCTTACCCTTTTGGTGTGTTGAGCATACAGTGCCTATGCCTGGAAGGCAGATAGCTTCCCTCAGAAGCTCCACATCAACCTAGAATTACAGAGCTGAGTGCAGAAATTTCAGTACCTCTTGGAAATATGAAATACCTTTTTCCTTTTTGTGCTTTTGATGTGTTTGTAAACAGTTGGGACCTTTCTCAGATTCTCTTATCCAAGGATGCACAGCCCAAGGGAGAGGCTGTGAGCACCTCTGGTGTGCCAGTCAGATGAGTGGCATTGGGTGTGCCTCTGCATATTGATGTATTTCTGCTTTTGCTTTTAGTTTTCACATACCCCAATCTTCTGCATGGGTGCACTTGCTGAGCAAATTCTGGTATATTGAGTACCTTTGAAACATTATGCTTGCTTGGTGGTCTGTTGGGTGCTGTGTAATGATTTTGATTAAGATTGAGGTGTGCTGGTGAAGAGGAAAAAATAACTTTGAAAGGCTTCTTCTGGCCTTTTCTTTCTGAAAATGTCTAATGCCAGAGAATCATGCATGTCGGAATAACCGTTTCAGAACATTGCCAGTGTTTTAGGGAACTTCTTGGAGCATGAAGAATGAGAAGTTTTTATCCATTCACTGAAGTTGTTACATTTTTAAGACTTTGGCAAGATGTATTTCATTGTGCTGGGGAGAGGGGAGGACTTAAGTCTAGCCTTGAAAATGTTGGAGAAGCTGTTTTTTCCTGCAAATAGCTTCTGTTAATATAATCCAGAAATAAAGTTTCATAGGAAAAAAAAGTTAATTTCTCTAATCTAATTATAGCATTCTCCAAAACCAGGATTGTCTGTAAGCCTTATAATCAAAGGCTAATTTAACTGCTATGGTTTTTTTGTAAATTGTAAATGGGCCAAATTGATACTGGTATTATAGGAGAAGATTGTGTTTTCAAACAAAAAAAAAACAAACCCAACTCGGTTTGTTTTCATAAAATGCAATAATGATAAGACACTTGCATTCCAGCTTCTTTGGAAAATGGATTTCACTTATAGGGCTGCTTATGAAATATTCCATCTGAGTCCCTTTCTCTGATGAGTCTTTGTGGAGCCATTTATTCCAAGGGAAAAAAAAAAAAATCATACAGTTAATGCAGCTGATGTGATGATCCATTAAATAATTCTTTCAGCTGCTTTTCTCTGGAGCCTTAAAGTACCTACCTTCTGCATTCAGCACTTTGTTCACCAGGGAGGCCATTATACTCTGAGGTATCACAGACTATTTCTCTGTGAAATGACAGATACTTTCCTAAGAGATTTCCATGGCACAGGTAGATGTAAATTTGTGTTTTATTAGTTTCCTAATACATTTCTCCAGTTCTCAGGTTAGAGCTGCCTCTCAGACCTCTGCTGAAAGATGCTTCCTCTATTTTGCATTGCCTTTTCTCATTTGATTTGTTTTGTGCTACTGTAGCTATGTTGGATTTGACTTGTGGTTTTTCTCTGAAAATTGAAAGGGTGATGCAAGGTTATTTCCCTAAGTCGCAGCACATTGCCTAGTTCAATCCTGTAGTACACATTATGAAAACAGTCTTGATTTTTGCACTAAAATACCTAGGGCTTTTTAATATATTTCATGCTGCCTTTGAATCTATTAAGCATCAAGGTTCACTTGGAACAGCCATGTTGAGGTCCTAAAATATAGTGATGCTGAGTCTGAGAAATTATCAAGGACTTGTGGATCTAAGTCTGAAGTTGCAGTAAAATATGTGGCATTGCTGTGAGGTTCTGTCTTTACATATTGGGGAAAAAAGTGACTTCTGTGTCCATGGAAAATGCCAAGTCTCAGAAAAAGCTTTCAGAACATCTTGCACAATATAGCCTTTCTTTCTGAAGTTACAGACTGTACTGAGAGGTGCTAATGATACCTGAGGTCTGTGTGTGCTGTTCTTTTTTTGTAATGAATAAATCCACAGATAAAAATCTAGTATTCCTGTTCCAGGTTGACAGGTGAGGAGCCAGATTGCCTCTCCGAATTCCAACCCTGGAAATTCCTAAGATTGGTGTTGATGTTCAGTGTGTGAAGAATGTGATACGACATAGTTTTTCAAGAGATTTGATACTTTCCTTTACAATCTTGGATATTTTTTTTGACATAGCACTGGTTTAGTTAATTACCATCATTTAGGCCTACTTTTATGGAATATATTTCAGAATCTCAGTATAAAACACAATACAAAGATTTTCCGACTGACCTTTCAGTGGACTGTTCCTTCCATTCTAGTAGCTCAAAGTTGAAGGAAAGTAAGTTTAATAATGCGTATTTAAATGTTTCTGCAAATGAAAGCAAGGAAGCACTAAAAATTGGATGGACAGTATTGTTAGTGCAGGAAAAAATGTGAAGCAGATAAATTCAATTTTAATTAGACTTTCACTGAGGTTTTTTCTGTTCACTTCTGCAGTAGGCTTCCCTGCTAAAATGGTTAGAAAACTCCACCAAAATCTCAAAAGCATAAAAAATCCCACCTCCCCCCCGCCCAAAAAAAAAACCCAAGCCAAACAAAAGACCCCCAGATCCCCCTAAACAAAACAAACAAAAAAATCCATAAACAAAAAAAACCCAACCAAACAAAAAACAACTCAAACCATGAGATGTAGATTTCAAAGGCCTAGATGTTGTTCACAGGCTTTCTTCATGATGTAGGAACTTCATTAACTTCACAAGCCCAGCAAAGCAAAAGCTCCTTTATTTCACTTGTGTGTCTCCCAGCTGAAGTCTGCTTGAATGCCAGGGGCTGAAAGCACTGGTGAGATTTTACTAGATGTGAAGCAGTACCTGTACCATTTCATTAACCATATTGCAGGATGGCTTCAGTAAAGAGAGCTTTTAATATGGGAGGAAAATAACTTAATTACTTGGTTATATCAGCTCAGTGACAGCTTGTATCCAGGAGCAATCTGAACTAATGACAAAGAAGAGTAAGGCTTAACAAAATCCAATTGTAAGCATCAGTTTTGAGGAGCAAACCTGTATCTTTGGAACTGTGTTATACTTCTGGAGTTAACTGTGCCATCAGTTTCTTTCTGTCTTTTTCTAAAGATCCTTTCATGGTTGTCACTGGTTTGTGTGGTCAGTAAAATTTCTAGTATATTTAGCTTATGAACTTGCAGTCTCAGAATGCTCTATTTCCCACCTCTTCAGCTGAGACACCTAGGACTGTGCTTCAAAACTAATGCTTGTTTTGGTACATTTCATTTTGGCCCATGACAATAAAATTATTACAGAAAGTGTCAGGCATAGCAAAAACCTAAATAAACAATAAAAAATGGTGACTAAAATGAAACATTGCAGTATTTCTATGTAGATTGACATAAACAAGATATAGAAGTTGCCCTGAAACCTTCTGCTAAAGGAATGTATGAAGATCTGTCATCTCTAACATGCTCACTTTTATTTGGTTTACCTCCTTCTTCATTATATATTTCATCAGCAGTATAGTGATGATGAACTTAGAATTTTCTTGATTTAAATTACAGTAGCAGTTATCCTGTTATTGTAGTATAAGTATTGAAGCTTAGCCTTTTGCTTTGGAAATCAGTTCCGATGCACAACTTAAAACTTTTTGTCAAGCATTCATTTTTTCCTTTCGGAGATGAAGATCAGATTCCTATAATCTTTTTTGGATAACAGAATAGCTTTTGTTAGCATCTACCACTCAGCTCTTTTCGGGTGAGCAAGCCTGCTCAGTTTTGGTTTTGTTTTTTTCCTTACTTTGAATCTCCTCAAAAATTGAATCACCTTAATTGGTTAAGTGTTTTTAGCCAGTTAATAGTACATCAAAGTCCTCTAAGGCAGAGTCCTGTTTGGACTTCAAAATCTTCTGCAGAATTACCCTTGGGCACTTAAACAAATCTGGGTTGTTTTTCCCAGGGAAATTTACTGTGATGTTGCCATCTAGTTGGTCTTTGAACATCTTTCCAATTTTAGCTGAGACAGACAAATGAGCTCCAAGATTATAAATACCTTGAAATGGTCAGGTACAGGGGAAAAGGCCTTATGTGCCCCCATATTGAGGGAAAAGGTCAATGTGCTCATTTGATCTGTGAGGAGGAAAAAAACCACTCATACAAGAGGGAGCCAGTAGAAAACAAGCTTCATTAGTGTCACTGCTTATCAAACTACTCATCTCTTTGCCTGTCTCGGTTAATGCAAACTAAAGATTTCTCCCCTATGCCCTATTTAGTTTAAATTTGAAAATCTGGCAAGGTGCTTTTAGGATACCTGGAAGGTCTCAGAGAGCATTGCTTAAATAAAAGCACTTGAGATAATCTGACAAAGCTAATCATAAAAGCATTTATGTGCTAGCAGCATCAAAAATGCAGAATTATCCTATTGTCAGTAGTGGTTGAAACATTTTTACCAAGAAGGGGTTTGTGGATTTGGTTTGTTTTCGGTTTGTTTGTTTGTTAGTTTTTTTGGGGGGATCTGATTGAAAATTACCTAATTTAAATGGGATAGTTCAGGATAACAGAAGTATAATTCAAACAAACCTTCATATTTCAAAACTGTGGCTTAGTTGATACAGAGTACTGTTGATCAGTATCAACCGCAACACCACCTCCAAGTCTTAGCACAAGGCACAAATTACTCTGCTTATTTGGTGGATGAAAACATGTCCTGCGTTTCTAGAATGACTTGCATGTTTGTAATTATTGGAGTCAAGAGAGGAACTTTTTAGCTTTTAACCTATGATAGGAGGATCCAGTTCTGTTCCTTTGATTTTCTTTGGGAATTGTATTCAGGGCCTGGCTTTTTCTGAAGTATTTCAGGTTTTTTGATTTTTTTTTTAATTATATGTATCAAAGCAGTTTGATTTGACTCCTTTAATAGGCAAGTTGCAGCAAAGGACAAAGTTGACTTCTGTATAGATTTAGAAGCAGTTTTGCTTTATTTAAGTTAATGAGAATTGGTCTTTGGTATTTTTCCTCTGTTAGAGGAATTTGATCAAAAGATCTTTAAAAGGTCAGTTATTTTCAGAGGGGTTGTTCCAGTTGTTAAGCTCTTGGACTAACATTGTACACCTAAACTGAAACATAAAGTGGGCTGGGATGCAGGAGGCTGGTTCTGGTAGGTGCCTTGCAGTAGACATACTGCTGCCCTGGTGCTGCCAAGCCTGTTGAAATTTACTGCAGTTTAAGAAACATTTGAGCCTTATTCTATGAATGCTTATATTCCTCAGAGTAGATAAGTTTTGTGTCCTTGTGAGTGTATTTATAAATTTGCTTGCCTCATTTGCTTTTGATTGCCTCCTTACCTGGGTGCTTGGCCAGGCCTGTTTAATGGATGCAGGTGTACTTGGGATTAGAGTAACCAGTCCAACCTGCTTGTATTTTTGCAGTGCAGTTTTCAAATAGTAGCAGCTTCTCTGGAATAGATAGGTTTTCTAAACTGTTGATAGATGAAATAGTGCTTCTCTGTGCCCGTTTTGTTTCCAGCTTGAAATTTATGGTAACTTCTGGTTTGTGCCAAGTAGAAGAACATAAACTGTTCTCCAAGGGATAATGCTTCAAATACAACACAAGTTTAAAGGAAAAGAAAAATCAGACCTGAACAACAAAACAGGAGAAGAATTTAGTTAGATGAGTGAATAGCAGATTTACTGTCCAGAACTGAGTAGTAGAACCGCTGCTAAGGCAAGTACTGAATACACTGAAAGGCAGTTTCGGAGTCTGACTTTGTTAGCTGACTCCTCTCTGAGTTGATGACCATGGTTTTTTAATACTGTTTATAGCAGAACAAGCAAATATAAACAGGCTGCCTTTGTGAGAACTGAGATCCATTCTTCCATCCTGTAACTGTAGTGAAAAGTATTATTCTTATAAATCTCTTGATCTCACTTTCTTGAAGAACCCAATTTACTCTTTAATTTGCCTGTTGCTCGGAGGTGTAGCAGGAAGCTGTTAAGTAAGCACATATAAAAGGCAACCTGGGATTCACAGGAGTACAAAATGGGAAATGGTATCTTGAACCTTACACAAGGGGCTGAGGTGTTATAATAATTATGACCGTACACCTTGTAATGTATATTTTATGTATTGTAACAGTCTAGCCAGGAAACCTGAGCTCCATCCAGTACTGGCTTTGGTTTTAAAGCTGATATTTCTGATACAGATTTGGTTTTTTTTATTATATAATTTCTGAAGATGCCAGATGCAAGAAGTGCTCTAGCACTTCGGTAACTTTCAATATGGATATTTCATGTCTTTTACCTTTCACAGATCTTCTGGAGTTTTCAGAGGATACACCTGGTGTGCTTGAAGGCAATAAGAAATCCACAAATAAACAAGGTGATAAATCTAAGGAAAACACCAGGAAGATTTTTAGTGGGCCAAAGCGGGTGAGTAAAAATACTGAGACCAAGGCAAAGTTATTTTAGCTAACTCTTCAGTATTGATGTTTCCCCCTATGTGAGTACCAGGCTTTTGTCCCAGTTTATATCTGCACTTGAAATAATTTGTCAGATTTTTAAGATTATATCTGAAAGAGTGAAACTTTCAAGTGCAAAATTTTTGTATCAGTTACTAGGAATTTTATTTTAGAGATGCGAGCCTGGGGGTCACAATGGTAATGGGTAACCTGAATGTATTCCTTTCTAGGTGATTATTAAGCACCATTAAGTATTGTGGGGGGTTATTTTGTTGCTTTTTTTGTTGCTCTCCTAAGAAATACCTATCATATTATAGGATTGAACCTTTCTGAAAGCTTCAAAGGTGTCATTGGTATAGTCTTCAGGACTTGTCCATAGGACAAGTGCCTTTATAGCCTGTGGAAAAGTAAGATTTTCTTAGTTTAAAAAAAAAAAAAAAAAAAAAAACAAAAAACAAACCACAAAAACAACCCCCACCCCAATAAACCTC